>SZWC01007048.1:0-32125 GCA_023375785.1 Penium margaritaceum
AGAGAGAGAGAGAGAGAGAGAGAGAGAGAGAGAGAGAGAGAGAGAGAACAAATGACAAGTCCACAGCATAGATACCTACTACGGCGTACGGCGGGTGTCGCACGCGGCAGTGCAAGGTCTGTCCTAAAACCGGCCCAAAAATACTGTTTTGGCCATAACTCTTCGGAGACAAGTCAGAACGCTACGCCGTCTGATCCTTAATGTGCAGGATCTTGAGCTCCACGGTATGACTGGTCAAATGCATGCATCAAGCATCAAACGGTGGACACACAATGCAAAACATGCAAATCGGGCCCACAGCCAGTCCACCGATGAAATCCTACGAGCTGCATGTGAGAAGATGTGTGGAAGCTTCCTAGCGACACAACCGCTGACTAGGCGTCAATGCCTAGTCAGATAGTGACGACAGTCACAAGCTGTACACACAACGTCAAGGGTCTGGCTAGGAGACACAAGGCGAAGTGTCATAATGCTTCAACAGCATTTGTAGAGAGAAATGACAAATGACATGTCCATGGCATAAGTAATTTTCACGGCGCACAGCGGGTGTCGCACGCGGCAGCACAAGATCTGTCCTAGAGCCGGCCTAAACCTATTGTTTTGGCTGTAACTCAGCGCAGACATGTCATAACGCTACGCCGTCTGAACCTAGACGTGCAAAATCATAAGTTGAACGCTACGACTGGTCCCATGCATTCATCCAGCATCAAACGGTGGACACACAATGCAAAATCATGCGAAACGGGCCCACGGGCCAGTCCACCAATAAACTCCTACGTGCTACAGAAAAACTGTTGGAGGTCCCGGGCAGCGTCCAGAGCTCTGGGACCGTCATCGATCAGCTCCAAGGTGGGAGTCCGCCACCAGACAACACACCGGTACCACCAGGGTCCGCATCAAGGATCTGCACAGGTATGGACACGACCGAGTGGCCACAGTAAACTGTACAGGTCGACAGGAAAATTACAAATCACAACTCTCCCCCATGACCCGATGGTACGCATGTCCATAGACGTGGAGCACTGAAGCGAGTACAACAACAAGTGAAAAACCAGTCGTGACATAAACATAGACACACCCCACACTCAACCACTCTCAGGCAAGGGGCGAAGCCCAATAGAACGAATGGCCACCAGAAACTTCCTGTGTGCTAGTGCCTTCGTCAAGAAGTTAGCACGCTGCATGTCAGTGCCAACCCACATGAAAGAGATCACGATGTCGCTCCACCGGATCATGCACAAAGTGATACTCGACCGCAATGTGTTTCATGCAAGCGTGAAAGACACCAGAGTTCTTCACAATGGTAAGAGCACTCTGGTTGTCACAACGAAGCACAATGGCAGGTAATGACTGACCCAGGTCAAGGAATAGGCAGTGCAACCATACTACCTCAGCGGCCCCTAAACCCAGAGCAACGTGCTCTGCCTCCAATGAGCTACGTGCAATGCAGCCCTGCTTCCCGCTACACCAGGATACAGTGGTACCACCGAGTAGGAACACGTAACCGGTGCGACTGCGCCCATCTGGACTCCCGGCCCAGTCGCTGCCGGTATAACCGTCAAGGTCCACCGAAAAATGCCGGCGAAAGTAGAGTCCTAGGTACGGTATGGAGACCACGTAACACACCACTTGCATAGCCGCATGAAGGGCTGAAGTGCATGGAGCCTGCAAAAACTATGCAAGGAGGTTGACGGTGAAGGCAATGTCAGGGTGTGTGGTAGTGGCCAGGTACATCAGAGATGTGATGAGACGGAGGTACAAGGTCACATCCACTGTCTCTCCCAATTGTGTGGGATCATCCACCTTCAGGATATCCTTCCCGTCAAGTGTGAGAGGTGTGGAAGCCGTGGGCACTGCGCCAAGGAGGTCATTGAAGCGCTCCCCCACAACACGTGCGTATCGTGCCTGATGCAACAGTAGTGTCCGACGTCTTCGGTCTTGCACGATCTCCATGCCAATAAACACCGCTACAAGACCAAGGTCCTTCATCCTATAAGCAGTCTGGAGGACCGCCTTGGCCTCCTTCACGGCCTCCATGGAAGGAGATGCAATCAGAAGGTCGTCTTCATAGACCAGGATGGTGGTGAACCATTTAGGTGTCCGTCAAATAAGGAGAGAGGGATGTGCCTCGCTCTATACATATCCCGCACGAGTCAGAGTGCCAGTGATCTCCTGGTTCCAACATCGAGGAGACTGCTTGAGGTCATACAAAGACTTGCACAAGTGCTAGACCTTGTCACCGTCCTCAAAGCCAGGTGGCTGAGCTACGTAAATCTCCTCATCCAGAGAGCCATAGAGGAACACATTGTTCACGTCCATCTCGTACAGTTCCCAGTCATGCTGAGCCACTACACCGAACAGAGCGCGAGCTGAGGTCATGCGGTCGACAGGGGCAGAGGTGTCAGTGTAATCGATGCTCGCAATCTGAAAGTACCCTTTTACGAGCAGGGGAGCCTTGTGGCATTCCAGTAAGCCATCCGGCTTCACTTTCTTGCGAAGGACTCACTTGACCTGAATAGCCTTCCTTCCAAGTGGAAGGTTGACTAGATTGTAAACTCCGTGCTCTCGGATGGTATGAAGCTCATCCTCATAGGCAGCATGCCAGATGTGAGCATCCTGTCATGAGAGAGCTTCCCTTAGTGTGCCCGGGTCTGGCGCCATAGAGGGAGAGCTCTGAGTGGCAAGAGCACATGCCTCAATGCTAGGTCTGACGACCACAAGGTCAGTTGCTGCATCACAAGCGATATGAAACTCGTGAGTGACGAGATCGTGCCCTACGGGGCATGTTGGATGTACCTTTATGTGCTCACTATGGACACTCAGGTATAGGGCCTTTGTGCCGGGATCACCACTCGTGATGCTGTGAGTGGAGCGCCTCGGTGCGGGACCTGACGCTCGTTGGACTCCTTAGTTGAATGGTCGAAGACGACCGCCGGGCTCACGTGAGTAACCTAGGCTCAAGGGGTGCACCTCAGGCTCAGAGACAGGTACAACCACAGCTGGTGAGGGCTGAGGCAAAGGAGGTGGTGATACCGTGCGAGGAGATGCATGTGTGGGAGACACGGGACTGGGTGAGGCAGGAGAGGGAAGACCACGTACAGAGGCTGGAGTACTAGCGGACACAGGTACAGGATCATGGATACCTGTGGGGTGCAAGGGAAACGGGGGAGAAGCCGGCTGTACTGGAGAGGTCTCTGGACCGACAGGGATGATCATTGGGTCATCAAGGGCCAGAGATTGAGAAGTGGAGGGAGCTCAAACAGACACATTGGCCGGGCCAGAGGTGCTCGCAGGCTTAGACTCCCCCATCGTTCGAGAAGCCTCACACGTGGGAACGTGCGTGACGGATAGTGACGTGATCGATGTCAGATCACGGAAGGTGAGATACTAAAAGAACAGCTTGTCGCGTGCTCAACGATGCGACGACAAGCAGCATCCCAAAAACGTGAGGCATTTGACAGCGGGGAGATGCCCACAAAGGCACACAAGCGACCCCACAGTGGGACCTTGGACTCTGCTAGTCCTCGGTGTACCACACAGGTCAGCACGGTGGCCAAACCAAAGTTTGTATGGTGTGACATGGTCTGGAAGGGGACCGTGCGGAGGCGGTTCTAGACCCAAGTCATGTAGGCGAATCCTTCAAAGGCGAAGGACTCCAGGAGACTGCACTCAGACCGCATAGCGCGAACTGCATCCTCCATGGTGTGGTTCTAGCGCTCAGAGACATCGTTCTGATGAGGAGTAGCAGGAGCGGAGACTTGATGAAAAACACCGTGCTTAGCAAAGAAACTGTCCATCTCACCAAGAAACTCCTTGCCGCGATCCGAGCTGAAGGTATGCAACGTGTGGCGGGACTGATGCTCAGCCATCACTAGCCAGAGACAAACTACAAGAGCGGCATCACTCTTTTGGCGCAGACTATAGACCCACCGCATCCGGATGAAGTCACCAATCAGGGTTAGGAATCATCCACCCCGATCGGACAAAGAATTGATAGGGAGAGGACCGGTAAGGTCCGAATGGACGAACTCCAGAGGGCAAAGTGGGCGAGAACGGGAGTCGGGGTAGGTGCAACGATGCATTTTACCTTGAGCGCAGAAGAGACAGTCGGTATTGGGCCGCGTCTTGAAGGAAGCAGAGTCAAGACCAAGTGCAGGATGTGTCTGAATGAGCTTTGACATAGTGTCAGAGCCCACATGACACAGACGACGATGAAGTAATCGCAGGTGCTCAGTAGACAGAATGCCAGTGACATGAACGCGAGCAGTACGGGAGGGGGAGCAAGGAGGAGGAGGAATCCGGGAGATGCGATACATGTCATCCACAATAGAGGCACGAAGAACAATGCTACAGGTGTCAATAGCAGTCACCGTCACGGAGTCTGTAGTGTGCTCCACAAAGAGTCCCATTAAGCACGTAGAGAAAGCAAGCTAAGCTTAAGGTCAGGCACAAAAAGCACCTCATAAAGATATAGGGGGCCAGACGAACCATGGAAGCACACAACCCCAACACCCTGGATCGGCAAGGACTGACCAGAGCCTATATAGGTGGAACGAACACACGTTACTGGACCAAGAACAACGAAGTCACTATGCCGTCAGGTCATGTGATGCGTGGCACTAGAATCAATGATCCAAGTGACACCGGGATCACGACTGGAGGACATCACTATACAACGGGCAATGGAACACTCAGCCTCAGACGGGCGGTGGGCAACAGGTAAGGAGGAACAACAAAGGACACAAAGGTGAGACTCCTGAATCCAAATGGTACTGTAAGGCCCATCGTCATCACATGCCAGCCGTGATCCACCACACGATTCATCACGAGCGACGAGGACAGACAAACAAACTATCTGTGGACCACTCGGCTGTGACAACACACTCGCACCTCCCTGAAATCCAAGCGTAAGAAGGTGACGGAGCTCGACAATGGTGCGGTCATGTGGGTCCGGGTCGCCATTGCTCGCCTGTGGTGAGGCGGGTTTTGCTGCATTCGTGGTCATCGCGTGCCCAGAGGATGTGTTGCTCGACGTAGACCATACTGCATGCGCAGCCTGAGGCCCGCGAGTGATCCGCACCCAGTCGAGCGATTGCTGACACTCGGTGTAACAATGAGAACCTCCACAGTTGTAGCAGTGAACAGAGCATCCACTACTCATACCTGATGCTTAATGTTGTTGTGCTTCCTGCTGACCCAAACCGTGTTTTTGTCTCCCCTTCTTCCCCTGTGCTGATGGTGCCACACACTGTGTCTGAGTCGAGATAATCGGGGTAGAAGAGGAAGAGGAGGACGTGCCATATGATGGAGGAGTAGACTACAACAGGGGTGTCGGTGGTGACGTGATGACTGCAGCAACAAGGGGACTCTCCTGATGAGCCACGCGTGCCTCATGGGCGGAAGTCACCTGGAGGTAAAGCTGATGTGCCCAAGGAAGAAGTTGCAGGGAGGTGGAGAGGGGCTCGAGCACGGCGTCGCTATACCTGGTGAAGATATCTGCGTGCTCAAGGCGGACTCCGAGCATGATCGTGTGGAGTGCTCACAGCTGTGTACCTCCAGAGGTCCTAATACGGGTGTAGATGCGCTTGGCGCGTCGCCAGTAGTCAGCTGTAGACTCAGCAGGACCCTGACGAAGGGTGTGAAAAGCACCAATGTGGACGGTGCGGGTGGCATACATCTCTGTAGAAAGCAAGGATAATGCCAGGTCCCAGCCTCCACGTGGATCAGCACGCGTGCCTGTGCAGGCCTCTCCAAGGAACAAGCGGAAGTCTATGACGGTCTCGCGCGACATGGCGTAAAGGAGTCTGCACATTGCCCTGGCCACTGCCAACACCTGTGCTCGATCCATAATCTGATATGGATTGTGGTAGTAGGGCTACACTCCCTCTGAAGTGGCCCAAACCTGGAAAAGGTTCTCCCAGTGTGCAAAATTGTCCTCCCTAACATACCGTGGGGACAGTGGATCGAAATCCTTGGGTTGCCACTCCGTAGGGAGACCAACGACAAGCTGAGAAGGAGGAGGGATGGGGAAGACACCGTGAAGAGAAATTCCTTGGGGTGGAGATCAGGAGAGGATCGAATCTCGAGAAAAGAAGAAGGAGATGTGTGTGGGGGCCGAGAGCTCCTTTGGGGCTGACGGAGACGCTCCCAAGCACACGAATCTTACTCTCGTGAGAGCCGCCCTCCATGCCTGGCATGTCGGGATCCTCATCCCAAGGATCGAGAGATGGTGGGTTGCATCCTGCTCCTATCACTGGTGCTGGTGCTGACTGCTGTGTGGTGGGTGCGACACTGACCGCTCCCTCAGAGGTCTACCATGGGGCTTTGGAATGACCACGAAGAAGCTCAGTAAACGCACGGATGGCGTCAGTCTGCTGCTACTGCAGACGACTCATCTCGTCCTACTGGCTCCGAAGATCTTCAATAGCCTACGAGCGTGGGCTCATGACCCATGAGGAGGAAGAAGAGGGA
Source organism: Penium margaritaceum (assembly GCA_023375785.1). NCBI lineage: Eukaryota > Viridiplantae > Streptophyta > Zygnematophyceae > Desmidiales > Peniaceae > Penium > Penium margaritaceum. The sequence continues at coordinate 6,472 of SZWC01007048.1, forward strand.
TCTAGTGGTATTTTGCCCTTATCACCAGCAGGATTCATGTCAGCGCTTAGTATGGGTTGGGATGTCAAACTGGTCAGATTGCAGAACCATCAGCGTTTCTCGAGGAGTTAAGACTCTGGCAACTTTTGAATTTTCCAACCGAAAAATCGACTAAGGCAATTGCTGATATCAACAATGGTTTACTGATGTCAGCATGGATCTGATGACATCAGCAAGAAAAATGATGACGTCGAGACAGTCCTCCCCCCCTTTTTTTTTCTGACAACCCTCGCGTTTGTTGCCTTGTGCGTGGGGGGCGGCTGCTGCGCAGCAGCCGCGCGGAAGCTCTGCAGCAGCTTCCACTCCCCACGTCAAGACAGTCCTTCCATAGCCACAGCCACAGCTGCTACCACTCACTACTGCTACTGTTGTTGCGTCTCTGCTACACACCAGCGCGAGCTGTGGCTTGCCTGCTCTCATACCACGAGAATATTCTAGGAAGCTTCCTAGCACATTGCTACGGAAGGAGTCACAGGTGCAGGAGTCTCAGGTGACAAGACCCCCTCATCTCCTGTCCACGGTTTGGTCTTGTCAACCGGCCTGAGGCGAACGGACTAGAAAACAGGGCCGACACAATAGCACTTGCCGTCCGCTCCTAGCATTTCAGGCAGGAGAAGATATCATCCTCAGGATCACGGTTCCACACTGAGCAGCTCCAAGGGAATCACTTGCTAGCAACTGTGTCCACTTAACACTTGATCACTGTCGCACGAGGTGCTAGTCAAAGACTACCTCCTGGGGCTTAGACCAACCACTGCCTTCTTTACATTGTTCCTCAGTTGGACAGCCCTGTGAGGAGCATCTAAGGCTAGATTGTATGTTTAAAATGAGGAATGAGCCTGGTACACATAGTCCTAGGCCTGGCATCTAAGGTGTGTGGGCAGTGGAACTTTTTGGGGTGGCCACTCCACACCACCTCACCAACTCGCCAATTGGCGCATCCACTGGCCGCCAAGTGGCACATCCTCCTCATGCATGAAGCAATGTCTAGGAAACTTCCTCTGTGTAGGAAGGTCAAAAACCTTCCTGCTCACATCAAGGATCGATCGCATGGCCTGTTGTTCCTAAGTCCAACGTGCTATCCACTGCGCTACATTGCTCGTGTCTCGCTTGGACTTGCACCATGAACAGGGTGTGGGAGACTTACTCCAAGGGAGCAGTGCATGCCCAACCTGTCCACTAAGCTACGGCAGTGGCCAAAGGGGCATAAAAGAACAACAATCTCTCCCTTGCACCTCTGGCCACCTGCCGTGGTAATTTTCTTCCACATGAGCATTTAGCTTTGCATTGTGTTTGTGCACCTCAGTTGTCTTGGGGTTTTAGTCTTCGTCTCTTGCATCCACCATGCCGATTCCTCGAGCGCCTACAACTGCAAGTTACAATCAAGCGGCTTCGTTCAGAAGTCCGCAAGCATCCTCTTGGTTTTGACATGTTCTAGTTCCACGACACCCTTGGCGACAAGGTCGCGTGAGTAGTGGTACCGAATGTCGATGTGCTTTTTCCGCCGGGAGATCATGTCGTCCTCTGCCATAGTGATGGCGCTCTGATTGTCAACGCGAATGACAGTTGCTTCCTCTTGTGGTGCCTTGATCTCGTCGAGCAAACTCCGAAGCCATTGTGTTTCATTGCACACTTCTGAGAGTGCAATATACTCCGCCTCAGCAGTGGAAAGTGAGACGCAGTCCTGCTTCCTGCTCGCCCGTGAGACCGCACCACCATTGAGAAGGCAAACAAAGCCAGAGGTGGAATTCTTGTCGTCAACCTGCCCTCCCCAGTCAGCATCGGTGTAGCACGTGAGTCGCAACGAGTCTGATCCTTCAAGACCTCCGAACTGAAGTCCCACGTGCCGTGTCTTTTTGAGGTAGCGGAAGATCCGCTTCATGGCTTGCCAATGTTGTGGCCCAGGATTAGCCACGAACCTGCTGACCTGACCTACCGCATAAGCGATGTCAGGTCACATCCCCACCATCGCGTACATGAGGCTCCTGACGACGGACTGGTATGGAATGTTTTGCATTTCCCGCCACTCCGCCTCATTGCTTGGCGTCATGGAGGAGGAGAGCTGGCACTCGGAGGCCATGGGGGTGCTGATGGGTTTGCAATCCTCCATGTTGTAGCGCTTCAAGGCGTCCATGATGTACTTGGTCTGGGTGAGCTTGATGGTGCCTGCTTTGCCGTTGCGGTGGACGGCAATCACGAGGTAGTACTCGAGAGGACCTATGTCCTTCATCTTGAACCTGCTGCTCAGCTTCTCCTTCAGGCCCACAAGGGCCTCGTGCGAGGAAGAACACATGATCAAATCTTCCACATACAATGCCACAAGTAGCAAGCTTCGCTCGTCCTGCCGTACATAGACGCTGGGATCATTCTTGCGGTGTGCGAAAGAGATCTCAGCCATGAAGCTGTCCATCTCCTTGTACCAGATCCGTGGGGCCTGTTTCAGCCCATACAATACCTTCACCAGCCGACACACCTTTCCTGTGGGTGCATCCACCTCCTCCGGCACTTCCATAAGCACCTCTTTGTCCAACTTCCCGTAAAGGAAAGCTGTCTTAACGTCCATCTAGTGGATATCCACGTTTTTGGCGGCAGCGACAGCCAGCAGAGACTTGATGGAGGCAAACGTCACAACCGGTGTGAAGATCTCGTTGTACTCAGACCCTGTGCACTGTGAGAATCCCTTCGCCACGACCCTCGTCTTGTACTTGTCGATGTTGCCGTCCTGTTTCCGCTTCAGTGTAAGCACCCACTTAGAGCCCACCACGTGAGCGTCCGGGGTCTGTCCACCAGTACCCACGTACCATTTTCTTCGATGGACGCAAGCTCCCTGACCACCGCCTCCTTCCATTTGGCCGCATCGGGCCTTGTCAGCGCCTCTGCCACAGTGAGCGGCTCTCCCTGAGCCAAACACGACCAGCTCAGGCCAGTCCAGCCTTCGGTGTCAGCGTCGTACTATGGCGTTCGTTTTCTTTGCCGCGTGCCACGGTGCGGCATTGCTGGTGCTTAATCTCTGCTCTGCTACTGCTCATGTGGTGCAGGCTGTCCTGAAGTTAAATCTTCTTCTGGTGAAGAGCCACTGGCTTTTGAGCTGGTCCCAGAGGCCTCGGACGTCTCCGACTCCCTGTCGGAGCCCGCCGCTGCGTCAGCGTGCGCAGCCGCTTTCCCTACCATACCACTTTTCTCTGTGGCCTGCCGTACTGGCACCACTTGCCAGTTTTCAGGAGCTTGATCTCCTGACTCCAGCAGCACCAACCGCTCTCCCTGTTTTGGAGCTTGTGTGGGATCAAGGGGCTCTCCCTTGCCTAGTGTCCCGGCTGGTGATGAGCCTTCTTGCTGTCAGGTCCCAAAGGCGGTAGGTCTTGTGGGCAGATTCATAGCCCACCATAATTCACTTCCATGCCCTTGCATCCAGCTTGCCACCACCTTCTCTCGTCTGGACCTTTGCCCATGCGGTGCAGCCAAAAACCTTCAGGTGTGAGGCATCTGGCTTCTTTCCTGACCATACCTGCTGTGGCGTCATCTGATGCTTGCCCTTTTTCTTGCCGCGCCTGTCGAGAGCAGCTGCAAGAGTTAGATTGACGAGGTAACATGCCATTCTTGCAGCTTCCGCCCAAAAGCGCGATGGGAGTTTTGCCTCAAAGAGCATGCTCCGCACCATGCCGAGGATGGTCTGATTCATCCGTTCAGCCACACCGTTGCTCTGTGGCATGTAGGGTGTCGTGGGCTGATGGTCAACGCCGCATTGCCGCAGCCAGCCCTTGCATGCCTCATACTCTCTGTAGGGTGTCGTGGGCTGATGGTCAACGCCGCATTGTCGCTTCGCAGCGCCTTGACCTTCTTTCTGGTCTGCCGCTCAACCATAGCAACAAACTCCTCGAGCTTCACTCTCACCTCTCCCTTTGTTTTGAGGAAGTACATCCACATCTTGTGACTGTGGTCATCGATGAAGGTCAAGAAGAAATTGCTTCCACCATTCGATGCCGTGCAGAAGGGCCCACACACATTGGTGTGAATGAGGTCCAAGGCGGCTTCCACACGACGGCCGTTGCACTCAAAGCGCTTTCTCTTTGTCATGCCTTGGAGGCAAGGTTCGCACAAGCTGCCACACCCAGCCGCATCCTTTGTGCACCCCTCCATGTTGCGGACAAGCTCTTTTTGCTGCATGACGTGGAGCATGCTCTTTGCAATGTGCCCAAAGCGGCCATGCCACAGCTCAACGTCTCCGTCCTTGGTGACAGAGGACACCTTCTGAGTTGCTGTTGGTGTGTTATCCTATGTTGGTACCACGATCACTGCCTCTGCCACACTTGCATGGCCCTCGTCTTTTGAGTTATCTGTCGCGGTTGTCTGCAGCACGTAAAGCCCGTTGACTCGTGGAACCTGAGCTACGAGGTCTTTGTTGGCGTAGAGGACCTTGATGTCCTCGTTCTTGATGATGACCGCCTTCTTTTGCGTGAACACCACCTTCCTGTTGTTGTCAGTGATTTTTGACACGGACAGAAGGTTTGCCGCAAACGAGGGCATGTAGACCACGTCACCCAGCCGCAGATCCTTCTCCGCACCGTTAAGGCTGATGCTCACCACCTTGTCTCCCACACCCTCTGCGTTCACAATGCTTTCGTTTGTGCATGTGAACCGTCGGTCAGTGGGACCGATGGAGACAAATCCAGCCTACTCATTGCTAGAGTGATGGTTGGTGCCGGAGCCGAGCCCGAAGGCTCCTGGCCTGAGCAGAGCCGCTCCCTTTGCTGGAGGTGTGCTGTGAGCCATCATGTTGGTGGCCTCTTGCCACCCTTTTTTCTGCCTTTGTTCCCACTTCTCCCGCCGCCTTCCTTCTTTGGCAATCTGCACTCTCTTTCCAAGTGCCCAGGTTTGCCACAATTGCGACAATTTCCCTGTCGCTTGGGAGCCTTGCTGCCATTGTTGTCTCTGTCGCCACCGCTTCCACTGCCGCCATTCTGACCAGAGGCCGACCCTTTGCTCCCGCGGCCATTGTAGCGTGCGGAATAGGCTGAGAAGTTAGCATCACTGCTGCTGCGATGGGTGGCCTCGTTTCGCACGTACTCGGACACTGCCATGTACGTCAGGTCGTTCTCCTTCCAACCACCCATGACGGCGATCATTGGGATCCAGCTCTCCCGCCATGAGGAGGATCATGGCCTACATCTTTTTATCAAGGTCCCAGTTCATTTGGCGAACCTTGCAATGGAGTCCTTCAAACTCCTGTAAGAAATCAGGGATAGAATCCCCCTCATTCACCCGCATGCTGATCAACCGTTGTACGGTGAATAATCTGTTCGCGAGGTGGATTGGTGCACACGCTTGAGCTTGGCGAAAGCATCCGAAGCCAGTGTGTACCCCGCAATGATGGGAACATACTTCTTGGCTATCGCGTTTCTGAGGAATGACATGACAATATCATTTCGATCCATCCATGCCTCATGCTCGGGTGTGCCCTTCGCGGGAACCTGCTCCTCTCCCTTTAGTAGCTTGATGAAGCCGCGCACTTTCATTGCCAGCTCAAACTGCCATCTCCAAAGGGAGAAGTCAATCCCCTCGAAAATGGGGGTTCCTCCCAAGGGTCCAAGACCTTACGACAGTGACGTAGCACTCACATTTGCTCAAGTGGTCCGCCCTGTGGTAGCCACTGTTGAGTTTGAGAACTGCCATGCGGAAGCCTCCACTCATCCTGATGGGTCAACCATTTTTGTTGCCCTTATCTGCTTCCCGCGTCTCTGCTGCGTTAAGGCCGATGTAGGCTGATGTTAGCGGATGTCTGCTGCTAGTTTTACGATGCAATTCCGTTGCTTACCCCTCCGGCCGATGTTCACCTGCAGACACAGAAAATATCTACACCAACCCACTTAGGGTCTTACCTCCAAGGGCAGAGCTTGTCTTGGTTGGGACACAAGGGTCGTGCCTCTAAGGGCAGAGCTTGTCCTTGGTCCTTATGTGCTGAGTGTAGACCCAGCCGTTGGAGCTGATGAAGCTGATAGAGCTGATGGAGGTTTTGGATTCGGCGTGCGCACCTGGAGAGAGCGTACCAAAGTTGAGCGAAGCATGCCTTACAACTAGTCACTGTGAGCCCATAACACTTTGTCCACCGGCCTCAGGCAAACGGCCTAGAAAATAGGGCCGACACAATAGCACCTGCTGTCCGCTCCTAGCATTTCAGCTAGGAGAAGATATCACCCTCAGGATCACGGTTCCACACTAAGCAGCTCCTAGGCAATCACTTGCTAGCAACTATGTCCACTTAACACTTGGTCACTTTTGCACGAGGTGCTAGTCATAGGCTAACTCCTAGGGCTTAGACCAACCACTGCCTTCTTTATATTGTTCCTTAGTTGGATAGCCCTGTGAGGAGCATCTAAGGCCAGATTGTATGTTTAGAATGAGGAATGAGCCTGGTACATATAGTCCTAGGCCTGGCATCTAAGGTGTGTGGGCAGTGGCACTTTTGGGGGTAACCACTCCACACCACCACACCAACTCGCCAATTGGCGCATCCACTGGCCGCCAAGTGGCACATCCTCCTCATACATGAAGAAATGTCTAGGAAACTTCATCTGTGCAGGAAGGTCAAAAACCTTCCTGCTCACATCAAGGCTCGATCCCACGACCTGTTGCTCCTAAGTCCACCGTGCTATCCACTGCGCTACACTGCTGGGGTCTCACTTGGAGTTGCACCATGAACAGGATGTGGGGGACTTACTCCAAGGGAGCAGTGCATGCCCAACCTGTCCGCTAAGCTATGGCAGTGGCAAAAGGGGCATAAAAGAAAAACAGGTCCGTCAAGTCCCCACAGCTCTTGCCGAGGTGTTAGTCGTGGGGGGGATGGTTTGTCTGCTGACGACCACGGCGGAGCTCCACACTGGTGAGGCGACTGCTCTACATCGCATGATGGTTGAGGCAGATGACGCTAGACAGTCAACTCAGCTAGTAGAGAGCTCGGCAGGGGAGACGTTCGTCCTGATGGAGACTCTTTGTCGGAGGAGGATTGGTACAAGGCTCAGTCAGAGTCAGGGATGGTGATGGTGTTCGTTGATACTTTCGCCGATGACATGACGATGGCTGATGTAGGAGCTGCGCTTGACGGTGTGCGCGCTCCCGTGTTAGCTGGTGTGGAGACAGCTGCCATGGTACCAGGAGCAGCAACACGAGCAGGTGGTAGAGATGCTGATACTTGGCCCCCAACAGATGCCTAGGTGGTTTAGACAGATACTCTCGGGTAGCACAAGAAGGTGATGGACCACCAAGACGAGGCAGACTTCCTCTATGAGGATCAGTCGTCCATCGTGGAGTGGTCGGACGCAGGGTCGGAGGCAGACATAGAGGCCCCGTGCACTACTGTTCTTGTAGTAGCCGCGACACGAGCACGAGATGGCTCCTCTGTGAGAGTAGACGTCCGCGTGTGCAACATGGAGGATGCAAAGCGAGCTGCAAACCTTCGACACCTCGCAGCCCTGACCGGTGTCGCAGAAACCACGGCGGTTCCAGCTGAGGACACAGCTACTCTCGTCCAAGCTACAGTTCCTATACCCAAGCGCCTATGCTCCGTGATCGACAAGTAGGAGGCAGTGGTGGCTTGAGCAGATGTTCCAGCACAACGGGTTGTTGAGGAGTGTGTGGAGGATGTACACAGGCATCTCGAGGAAGCTCAGTGGTCTCTACAGGATGCACTTCTGGGACAGGCGGACCTCCAACAGCAGGTGGATGATGGGCTGCACACCAGAGGTCACGAGAAGCACTATGGCCATGAAAGCACCTTCGATGACCACGACGTCGTCGCAGATGCAGCTGTACCTACACATGTCGACGTCCGTCCAGCAGCTGACGGCCGAGTGACACGTGTATCACGAGCAGCAGGTGCCTTCACAGCAGCCATTCCTATAGCCCCAGATGACTTCTGTGGCAACTCATTATCGTGTGCTCCCGCCCTACCAGCACTTTGTGGCCCCGTGGTACTTGAGTGGACAACTGACGCAGAAGACGTTGACTTGTGCGACGAGCAGGCGCAGCTTCACTCCTTCCTACGAGGTGAGACCGCGAGGCTGCAAGAGGCTCTGGCTTGTGCCGACATGCACACGATCGAGGTCCACAGTCAGGTTCGTTCCGCGACTGACCACCTACATGCTGCAGATGTAGCCAGCCAGTCGGCTGCCGCGTCAGACCTCATCGAGCTCCACACGCGCCTCGACACTCTGGAGGTGGTGAGGCGATATGTAGCTCAACAAGCGATTGTCTTGGAGGAGGCCCTCAGCGCTGTACCAGTCACATCAGCAGATGACGACAGCAGTGATAGTAGCGACAACAAAACCAGCAACGACGGCGCTCCGGGGTGAATCTCTGTGGGATTACATCTCACCAGCATCGTTGTCACCCTTGCTATTGCAGTGTAGGGGTATGTGGCCATGGGGGAGCCGTGCTCCCTCCTCAGGGATTGTGTTAGGACCAGCCATCAGCTTTGCCCGTGCTGTCAACCTCTGCAGCCCAAGGCGGGTGTTGGTGTGTGGGCTTTTGCCTGACACTCTTTCAAGGACAGCGAGGTTACTTGGGGTGCGGCACGATGCTAGGGTCGAGGTTATGCTGGTTGAGACCCGCGCACCTGGTGAAATCTACTGGTGTGACGTGGAGACCCATTGCCAACATGAGTTATGTATGATCCATGCATGATGCATTCGAGACCCGGATACCCAGAGACATTTTCTGAGGTAAACTGGAGACCTTGTTTCGCTGTCTCTCTTTCATGATGTTTGACATGTAGGTGTGTGGTTGATTTATTGCATGGTCGAGACCCGGGCACTTGGTGGGATGCACCGTTGTCACAAGGAGACCCTGTGCTGAAGTATGCTTGATCCATGCTCACCATGATTGGTTTCCTGAGCCATCCTATCCTGCCTTGCTTAGCCATTTTGGTGTTGATGGATGTGTCAGCCAGCGGGAGTGTTGGTGTGTATGGCTTCCACCCGTCACAAGCCACAGCCGTGGCAGCTACGCGTGCACTAGGTGCTGATGGTGGGCGGCGGCCACATATGTCAGGAAGGAATCCGCGTGGTGCGGTCCCGAAATTGGTCTGATAGACTCTGCTGGTTTACGTCTTCTGTTTTGGGTGAGACTGAGCGTGAGCTTTCTGGTCGCCTCACGCTATGTGAGCAGGCATTTAGAGACAGTCAATTTTTTGAAAGGGAATAACGCGATTTTGCATTATATTTTGAGCATGGACATTAACAGAACATTTATAGAGCTAGTCATGAGCTTTCCAACGCATCAAACCGTGCGCAATTCAGGCAAGCGTAGCCCAAGTTACGCTTGCCGAAGCGTAGGTCTCACCCACCACAGAAGCCTGACGCCGCCACACGCAGTGGCGCCTTCCTTCACGTGCGAAGCGCCTTTCCCAAGACGCAGATGTCATTGCACGTGATGTATGGGTCTCCTGCGCTGTTTCCACGCACTTTCCCCACTTTTGGGTTGAGTTTCATGATGGGGTGTGACGAGGTTCGAAACCTGTCCGCGGACCTGCAGTTAGAATTTTGACGAAGTCCTCAAGGATCATAACGTACTACTGAGTTTCGGACGCCGAGCCAAGATTTTGGCAAAGTCCCTCAGTAATAACCTGCACTACAGGATCCGGTGGATGATCCACCTGATCAGGAAGATTATCCACCGGACGCCTCGGCAGGCCTTCCGGAGCAATTTCTCCAGATGGTATTTTTGTTACTCAATCCGGTCGATTATCCACAGGATTTCGAGTCGCAGCCGGCTCCCAGGGCCGCTACGCACACCCCAACTTTGGAAGGCCATATCTCGCTTGATACTTGTCCGATTCCAAAGAAACACCTTCCACCGGATTTAGCGACTTGTCATCTTTCAGGAGCAATCCTTCATTTTAGTATCCGAGCAATTCTCAAGCCTCTACATCCGCTGGAGTGGAGTTTCCACTTTTTGGCGGCTCGTTCGTGCTTCCCGGCATCGCCCTTGGGCATGCGGAGGGGCAATTTTTCAGAAACATAGATGTTGACGACTCGATGGGACTCTGGATTGTCCAGGGACTTATCCAGCAGCTACGACCTTACAGGTGTGACGCAGATGATGCGTCTCTACAGCCAGACAGGCTGGTCTGCCGTTGTTGGAGTTTTCTCGGTGGTCGAGGCCAACGCACCCGGTAGCATGTACCGGTGCAATGAGGAGACCTGCGACTTTGTGTGTGCCTCCTGTCATGGAAAACACACGCTGACGTCTCCGTACTCCATTCGTACATTTGTGGGTGCTCTTAGTACAATTCAGAGTGCTCTGAAATGTTCTCGGTGGATAGGCCATTTTGGCCGATTTCCTTGTTTTGCTTGCTATTCGTGGCTGGATGATGCAAACCACCTTGCGTGGGTACGTTGCGTAAAGCTCATTGTTTTTCACGTTCTGATGCAGATAGCAGGTGATTCTGACACTCGAGCAGTGAGTTACGGCCAAAACTGTGGTTTTAGGCCAATTTGAGCTGGTACAAAAACATCGCCGCCCCTAGCGACTCTAGGCGGCCAGCAACTATTTAGGCTGACTTTTGCTCCATTGTCATTTCTCTCTGCATGTATTTACCAATGGAATCACATTTGACACTGTGTCTTGTCATCTAGCCAAACCCTTGCCGTATCACGTCCGACCTGTGTTGACACAGCAAGCTCACTTAGCGCTGACGCCCAGTCAGTGGCAAGTGTGCTAGGAAGCTTCCTAGAATCTTCTAACTACTGCTGCTGATGTATGTTGCTGCTGCTACTCAATGCTGCTGCTGCTGCGCACTGCTGCTACCTGCCGCTACTGCCGCTGCCACTACGGAGCGCTGTTGTGCGTTGCTCTTGTTGCGCAATACTGTTGCTGCACGCTGCTGCTACCGCGCGCTGCTACTGCTGCTGCCCGTCGCCGCTTGCTGTGGCAGCGGCCTGCTGCCGCCACTGCTAGTACCAATGTCAGCAGTTGTCGCTTGCTGCTGCTAGTGGCTGCCGCCTGCTGCAGCTGTCGCCTGCTGCTGGTAGCGGCTATTGCTGATGCACTCTCACGTGCTGAAGGTGGGTGACGTCGGCTATCGTCGATAGGTCCCTGTGGATCGGCTGCAACATTGACGCTCACTGCTACTGCTCTGTTGCACATCTCTGTGAGAACTATCTCACCGCTTTGATACCATGAGAAGATTAGTGGAAGCTTCCTAGCAACACAATGGCTTACTGGGCATCAGTGCCTGGTCAGACAGTGACGACAGTCACAAGTGGTACACACAACGGCAAGGGTCTGGCTATGAGACACAAGGCAAAGTGTCATAATGCTTCAATAGAATTTTCAGAAAGAAACAACAAATGACAAGTCCATGGCATAAGTACCACGCGGCGCACAGCGGGTGTCGCACGCGGCAGCACAAGATCTGTCATAAAGCCTGCCCAAAACCACTGTTTTGGCCTTTACTCAGCGCAGACATGTCAGAACGCTACGCCGTCTGAACCTAGATGTGCAAAATCAGAAGCCGAATGCTACGACTAGTCACATGCGTGCATCCGGCATCAAACAGTGGACACACAATGCAAAAGCATGCAAATCAGGCCCACGGCCTGTCCATCGATAAACTCCTGCGTGCTACAGAAAAAATGTTGGAGGTCCCGGGCAGCGTCCAGAGCTCTCGGATGGTCGTCAGTCAGCTCCAAGCTGGTAGTCCGCCACCAGATGATGCACCTGTACCACGAGGGTCCGCATCAGGGATCTGCACGGGTATGGACACGGCCGAGTGGTCACAGTAAACTGCACGGGTCGACAGGAACGTCACAAATCACAACAGCAGGAAAACTACAGAAGGTGTGAGAGCGCATCGAGGACTGTGGGGCGGTCGTTGGTCAGCTCTGATTAGGTGGTCCATCACCAGACAACGCAGCGGCGCCACCTAGGTCCGCATCAGGGATCTTCATGAGCATGGACACAATCGAGTTGTCACAATAAAATGTACAGGTCGACAGGAACGTCACAAATCACAACACTCCAACCCTCAAGTCATCCCCCATCCGCTGCTCCCCAGGCCAAAACCTGTGAATCCATGTGGCACAACTGACGCTATATTCCCTCCACAAAAATGGAGCATTGTGGCGTGCAATGCCACATTATGATTGGCTGCTTCAAGAAAAGATGTACAGAATGTCTAGAAAAGATGTCTAGGATTTTGAAAAATATCGAGGTGTGTCTCCATAATGTTGTCAACAAGTTCATCGAATAATCTAAATTATTTGATTGGGATCACAAACGTTCTGTCGAACCTTCTTTTCAAAGGTTGCACATGTCGGATAATTATGGAACAGAACATGGGAGATGTCCGGTAGTTCTACAAAATGCCCATGGTCAAGTCGCGTGAAAATCTGTATCTTATAATGTAGTGGGCCATGAATGTGATGATGGATATTCGCACTTGCGGAATTTAGGGACGTGTACATCTGGGATGTGATATAGCGTTTCCAACCTCCCCCCCCCACGACCCCTTCCCTCAATCTTTCAGAATGAGGGAAAACGAGGTCCAACCTTTCAAGAGGCCTCATTCGTGCATCACTCGGACGCGTTATGCCATGTTTGTAAAAGCGAATTTAATATATAAAATTTTCGGTAGAGAAGAATTCCCTCTGATTTGAAAGGGAATGTTTTGGGATGTGCTATTGCGGGGACCAACAAACATCCCACGCTTAGTAAAAGTCTTGAACGAGGAGTGTAAGTCGCCCCCATTCTCGCTCCGGCATGTCTGAGACACCCCCATTCTGAGAAAAATCGCTAGGTTGCCCCCATTCCGGAAAGTCATGGCTAGGTCGCCCCCACTTTTGGTGCTCCGGGGAATGATGGCTGGGATGCCCAGTACGGATGAAATGTTATCGACGCCTTGTCCCTACTTTTAAATAGTGGGGGCAAGATAACGATATCATTTTAGAGTGTAATTTGCTGAAAATCAGTTTCAATTGAAACCTGCCATACATCGTTCCGGACACCATGTCCATTGTATCCGCTGTCCAGACTTAGTCCCTAAAGTTGACGGGATGTTCACAAGTTACGGAGTCGACGTCCGATGTTTGCATTATGCATGTAAAGTACCCTATTTTGCGGGCTTCAGAATTCCAGACTATCTCGTTCATTTACCTTCCGCGCAGCTTCAAAGAACTCGGCCTTTGCTTGCCACCTCGTTTCACAATATGTACATCGCAATTGTTGTTCCTCGACATGTGCATTTCCACTTTGTCCCATGGAAGAATGAAAACAACACCCTACATTCGTCAATGAATTCAGTACATGTACATTTTGTCCACGGTGGCATGTACTTTGACCAATGTGTGCATGCCTTCGGTCCTGTAGGACCCCCCCCTCCCCTTCCTCCAACCGTGGACTAGTGCACCCGAGTCAGGTTACACCGCGCCCTGCAGCTGGCAGGGGTCTCCAACGGCCGTCATTCTACGTTGCATGTTGCATCATTGTCGCCTAGGCAGCTCCTCGTCACCCGTCCCGCTCTCGGGTCGTTCCCATGGGGCCACCCGGCATCCTTGCACCCGGTAAGTCAGGGTCATGGGGGCACGGTACATATTTAGTCATCGATTTTCTATCCAACATGCCCTCATTCTGCCCGCTTGGCGGCCTCAACTTCGCTCGGTTTGCCGAGCGAAGCTCGGCAAACCGTGTACGCCACACGTAGCACACGACATGAACTCTCAGCTGGCCCACACTACCTCAACCCCCTCACTGCCGACCCAACGGTTGGCAACTATGTTGACCCCATGCACGTGCGGTCTGTTGCGGAGTGGGATGACAACATGCGAGAGCGAGACAAATGGGAGAAGCAGCAAGAAGCAGACTTGTTGGTATCTTTGACCCCCGGATCTCCCGACCCGGGACTCGTCACGTAAAAAGGTGGTGCGTCCCGAACCGTACTACCCTCCCAGTGGTACGTGGTAGAACCGTGTGGTCTCCCGCCATGGCCCTTGCCATGTCTGGTCTAGAGTGCCTCTTATATCTACCTGCGACGACACTTGTTACGAAGTCGCGTAAGGAACAAATCCCACCCCGCAAGCCCATAGTAACCTCCCACAACGTAAGCCTTTATCGGCAGTAGGTGAGCCCACAGTCCCGCATGTATGAGGAGTTGGTCTGATTGTGTTGATGTTGTTCTTCTGCAGGCCCCTTGGACAACGATGACGACGGTGATGGTGTGTAGTTCCCGGGTGGCATGGAATTTCAGACGATGGAAGAGTGTCGTTGTGCCATTAAGGATTACGCAGTCCAGCAGTGTTTCCCTCTCAAGTGGGAGAGGTCTGAACCCGGCCGAATTGTGGTCCACTGCCGCAACCGCAAGAGCGATGGATGCCAGTGGGTAATCCGTGCTTGCATGTCGAGCAAGTCAAACAACTGCATGGTCTCTTCATATGTGGAGGGGCAGAAGTGCACCCCGGGCTAGTCAAATGGGAACCCGTCGCGGACAACCAAGTGGGTCCTGCGACGTATCCGGGACATGGTGGCCCGAGACCCAACTATGGACGCCAAAGCCCTGTGAGCGGTTGTTGAAGCTGTCACGCACGAGAAAGTGGGCTAGTAGGTCATCTAGAGGGTGTGGGACAAAGCCCAAGAAGAAATGATGGGGGAGAATTCTACCTCCTGGGCTATTTTCCCCACGTACTGCGCCAAGGTGAGTCCTACATTCATGGTTCGGTAGGATGACATGCATTGGCATTCTTTTTTTACCCCAAATTGACTATTCCCTTCATTGCTTCCACACATGCAGCTCATGCGCGTCAACCCTAACACCGTTACAGTTGTGGAGTAGAGGGTTAAGCAGTTACGTCATTGCTTTGTGGAGCCGGGTGCCTGCCGCAAAGCATGGCCTCATGTGCGGCAGATTGTCACTCTTGACGGCACGTTTCTAAAAATGGGTACAAACAGGTGCTTGTGATTGCCCGGTTTCTCGATGCAAACAACAACAGTGTGCCGATGGCGTACGCCCTGGTCAGCAAGGAGGATGAGGAAAACTGGGGGTGGCTTCTGCTCCAACTGTCTAATGCATACTGGACCCTGCGTGAGGGAGGCACCACCACCATAAGTGACAGAGACGCAGGGCTGCTCGCAGCGATGCCGAAGCTCCTCCCACGGGCCAACCACAAGTACTGCACATTTCACATCAAGGAGAACATCCTGGTGATCTATAGCAAGACAGCAGCGGACATTTCTTGGCAGCTGGCACACGCGTATGAGCAAGAGGAATATGACAAGCTCAGCATGGAACTCATGCAGACGAACCAAGGCGCAGCACGCTACGTGTTTGGCGATGGTGAGCAGGGATGGATCCCGTTGGGCTGCTCGAGCCGCTTCCACGGACCACCGGGGTGTGGCGGCCACACGACAAGCAATGCCGCAGAGTCCCTCAACGCACAGATCATCGAGGCTCGTAAGCTGCTCCCATTCCACTACTTCGCCAGTCGGTACCTCTTCATACAGAAGCTCTTTGCAGCGCGCCGAAAGATGGCCCACGACATGAAAATGGGTAGTGAGCAGGAGAGGAAGTGGGCGACCACCCCCGAGAAAGCGCTTACGCACAATTGCTTGGCGGCAAGAGACTATGAGGTCGTGCACACCGGGAACCTCATGGGCACGGTCACCGGGAGCAGGGGTGTGCCACGGCAGGTGGAGTGCCACATGCAGAAGTGCAGCTGTGGCCGCTACCAAGAATTCGGCATACCGTGTGTGCACGCATGTGCTGTGCTGCTGGAGAACGGCATGACACCGGACAACAACACTAACATGGCGTACAGCATCGCTACGTGGAAGCGCTGCTACGGCCACCCCATGCCGGGCGTGAACCTGAGGGCGTTGAAGCCAGTCCCCCCGGAACCAGACCGTGAGGGGGACCCCCCGGGACCCGGGTGGCAGCCACCAGGCGGGGGTGCATTGGGCCAGCCGCAAGGCAAACGCAAGCGGCGGACGATCTACTGCGCGCAAACCACATCTGTGGTCAATGTGCCCAGAGGGGGCACTTGAAGAAGCATTGCGCCAACCCACCGACCCCAAAACCGGAACAGATGGCCGCAGGGCGCGCGGCCGAGCTGCGAGCACAGCAGGTTGCTGCATCCAATGGGGCTGAGGATGCTGTAGGGGGGATTATAGATGCAGCAGCCATGGAAGCCGGTTCAAGCGCATGTACAACTGCAACAATTGCAGGGGCAGCAACAGAGGTGCCACCTATGGATGATGACCTAACGCAGGAGCAGAAAGCAAACAGCCAGGGACAGGAGGGGGACGAGGAGGAGGATGAGTACGAGGGACGGCTCGGAAGAGGAGGGGAACAACAAGGTCGTAGTCGCCAGGCCCGCTCCACAGGATGACCGAACGTCAGAATGGACAGATTCAGAGACTTCAGACGAGGAGTACGACCGAGACGAAGAAACAAGGAGGGCAAGGCAAGAGGCAGAGGAGGCTGCTTTTCATCGTCAGTATGGCATGGTCCGTGAGCTTGTTCCGGAGATGGGGCTGCCAGACCTTGACATGTTACGTGACACCGGAGCTCTGTGAAGGTAATGTGTTCATTACTCTTGCAGATTACCCCTATGCGTTGCGAAACTGTGATAGCCACTTGTTCATTGAACAACCCATGAGCATTGCATCAAACCCTAAACCATGTCCACCCTCTACCACATTAATGACTCACTTTCACCCTTTTTGTAATTGCAGGTGAAGAAGGCAATTCTACTCATGCCTATCGAAGCATGGTCAAGGTCAAGATCCCGATGCACGAGACGGGGACTCTCTGATAGAGGGCGGTTTAGATGCAGCGTTTGCATGTGGAGGCAGGAGAAAATGGTGAGATAACACATGGCCAGCCAGAGGAGGTGTTTTATGATGCTGTTGAGTGTGGAGATGCCTGCCCTTGTGCAGCTTGCGATGTTATCCGTTGGGTCCATAATTTGCCCATCTACGTGCAAGAATGGATTGCCTCATGTGACCTGTCTCCATTGCGTTTCATGTGGACACAAGGCTTTCGTACATATTCACCTTTTCTCTTTCTATTCATTGCATTGTAATAGCAAAGGTTGTGAAAGAATGCTGCTCATAGGAGGACGCAGAAGTGCATGTACAACATGGCATGAAGCCCTTGACCAAGTAACCAAATGTTACACTATTGTTAGGCTTAATCTCAGTTTGTTGTTACAGGTGATCATTAATTTGTCACATTTGTGTCATGTCTGTCTCATTAATTTACAATAGTAGAAAGAAATTAGACAACTAGTGGGGAGTGTTGCATTATATGAACTCCACGACATTATGCAACATTATGGCTACTCCACACTTGATGCATGTAGTTGGCACAATGGACTGGAGTGTCAATACTCCAGACATGACTCAGGGTTCTTCAAACATGAAAATGGGTACTCCAGACTTCATTTTGCATAAATATTATACCAACGTACAGGTGTGTGGGTACTCCAGACATGGTTTTGTAGAAATCTTGGGACAATGTTCTAGACTGTGGGTAGTCCAGACATGATTCCGGGTACTCCAGACAAGATTATGGGTATTCCAGACATGATTTTCCAGAACGTTTGGCAAAATGTACTGGACTCTGGGTAGTGCAGACATCATTTCGGGTACTCCATACATCATTATGGGTATTCCATACATGATTTTACAGAAATGGTGGCACGATGCACTAGACTGTGGGTAGTGCAGACATGATTCCGTGTACTCCAGACATCGTTATGGGTATTCCACACATGATTTTATAGAAATGTTGGCACAATGTAGTGGAGTGTGGGTGGTCAAGAGATAAGTTTGTGAAAACGTATGCTGTTCACCCGAAAGGGAAGGGCATTGTGGAAAGGAAACGACTAAATCATTCATCACTAACACTGATAAAGAAGGACATTACGTAGATGAAAAACTAAAATCAAACTGACATGCCTCTGCAAAAGGGGGCTAAGTAAAGAAGATTTGGCAAAAAACCAGCAACGGTTATAGTGGCAGAGGCCATTACGGACTCGGTGGCTCAGACCATACCCACGGCTCCCAAGGCTCACGACAGTTTGGCGGACGGCTACTCGGCATGCGCATTCCCAACTTCCATGCCATACATTCTGGAGTCACATGACGTGGGGCTCACGATGGTTCTTCATGGCCTAACTCACGGTTGCGTGCTACATAGCACTCCCACTCCTCCTTTAATGCGACCCATGCCCGATGAGCCACAACAGGGTCCCCCATGGGTGTAATCCATCCATGATGTGTTTGTTGTGATTTGTGCCGTTCCTGTCGACCTGTACAATTTACTATGACCACTCGGCAGTGTCCATGCTCGTGTAGATCCCTGATGCGGATCCAGGTGGCACCGGGGCGTCGTCTTGTGGTGGACTACCTGCTCGGAGCTGATCGACAGTAGCCCCGGAGTCCTGGATGCTGTCTGGGACCTTCTTCAGTTTTCCTGCAGCTTGTAGGATTTTATCGGTGCACTGGCCGTGGGCTCAATTTCCATGTCTTTGCATTGTGTGTCCACTGTTTGTTGCCGGATGCATGCATGTGACCAGTCGTAGCGTTCGGCTTGAGAATCTGCACGTGTAGGTTCAGACGACGTAGCGTTCTGAATTGTCTACGTTGAGTTGCGGCCAAAACAGTGGTTTTGGGCTGGTTTTAGGACAGACCTTGCACTGCCGCGTGCGACACCCGCCGTGCGCCGCGGCAGAGACTTATGCCATGGACCTGTCATTTGTCATTCTCTCTCTGCAAATGCTATTTGAAGCATTCTAACACCTTGCCTTGTGTCCCCTAGCCAGACCCTTGCCGTTGTGTGCACGACTTGTGACTGCCGTCACCGTCTGACCAAGCACTGACGCCTAGTCAGCGACAGTATTGCTAAGAAGCTTCCACGCATTTTCTCATGGTATCAGAGTAGCGAGACTCCTCTTGCTGAGCTGCGCCACAGACATGCAACACCGACAACAGAAGTGAGAGTGACCGCCGCCGCCGTATCCTGGGACTTGTTGCAGCCGTTTTTTTTTACAACGACATCATCACTCAGTCCCCACCACCACATTGGGTGAGCTACAGCATTTACTAGCTCCTGTAGCAGCAGCACCACCACCACCGGGTGGCAGCAGCAGCCGTGTCTGGCTGCCAGACTGTACACACACAAAAAAAGGGAGTGGCAGCTCGCAGCGGCAGCTCGCAACGGCAGCTTGCGGCGACGGCTGCGAGCAACAGCGCGCAGCGGCGACAGTAGCTCGTAGTAGCGGCGGCATCAGCAGCTCGTAGTAGCGGCGGCATCAGCAGCCGCGAGCAACAACAGCAGCGCAGCAGCAGCAGCGGAAGCACCAGCAGCCCAGCAGCAGCATTGCAGCTGCTGGAGCGACTGCAGCGCAACAGCAGCGAAGCAACAGCAGCGGAAGCGACAGTAGCGCAGAAAGAGCATTGCAGCAACGCAGTTGCAGCATTGCAGTTTCTGCTGCGCAGAAACTATGCAGCATTGCGCAGGGCTACGTGGCACTGTGTTGGCCTGCGCAGCCCCTACGCAGGCGCAAGCAGGGGGTGACGAGGTCACCCCCACCGGTCATGCGGGGTTCGCGTGACCTTAAAAAAAAACGCTAGCATGAAATACGCTAGCGGAAGAAAAAAAAAGCTAGCGTTTTTTCCGCTAGCGTAAGAAGCGCTGACGTCATCATCACCTGTGCTGACGTCCGAATTTTTGGGTGAAAACGTCGCTACGTCCTCCCATTGGGCAATTGTCCAGTTTCAGCGTGGATTTCCGCACTCGACCAATCTGCTTCGACGTGTGATGTAAGCGATGCTGAGTCGTACTGTGTCAAAATCACAAATCATTTTGATATTGTTTGCAACAGCAAACCAGAATTACAAAGGTAAAGAAACTACGACACAAAACCTTCATGTCGACTGGCAAGTATAGGGTCCAGTTACGTTGTTTTAGCGACTGTGCGGTCGGCTACCGATGACGGAATTACGAGGCTCTACCGACGCCAACATCCGTAAACCCAAACCCTCTACATTTTGTTGAAAACATGGGGGCGACGTGGCCATAATTCCCAGAATGGGGGTAAGTTGGCAAACTAATAAAAAGATGGGGGCGAGCTAGCCAGAAGTTTTTCGAATGGGGGCGACCTAGCCATTTCTTCTCAGAATGGGGGCGTCTGAGACATGGTCGGCCGAAAATGGGGACGACCTAGAAATTAGCCGCTTTTAAGAGGCCTCGTTCGTGCATCACTCGGACGTGTTATGGAGTGTTTGCAAAAGCGAATTTGATAAAAATAATGTTTCGTTAGAGAAAAATTCCCTCTGATTTGAAAGGGAATGTTTGGGGCTGTGCTATTGCGGGGACCATCAAACATCCAACGCTTAGTAAAAGTCTTGAACAAGGAGTGTAACTCGGGGTTGGAATCATTTTTTTTCGTTTTATGAGTTAATTTATCCGGTATGATTAATAATTAGAAAATTTTATCCCCGAATTCACATCGTTTTGTCCACGAAAGGGGATCCACTGCCAACGGATGTTAACACTATACCGGAGCATGGCAGCTCCGGAACACGGCATTCCTCAGCAGTTTATCTGGATGAAAAGGAATTGACTGCCTTGTTCGACTTCGGATCATAGCGAGCGTTATCGGCGCGAAACTCTGCGAGTCGACATTTTGCTCGTCACTACCAGGGACAACTGGGGACCACCACAAGCTTTGGTTCATTTTCGTGTCTTTTCACTCTGCTGCCTCTCTGAACGGTTGGGTCAGCAAACAGGCAGGCAAGGACCGGCGGCTGACAGGTCATCGCCTCCGGCCGCACTCACTGGTTGGTGCGTTGTCCACGCGCCCTCCTGCTCCCACGTCCCAGCGCTCCTCTTGCGACGGGTCCGACAACTCACCCATAAAGCGGTCAACCAGTTCACTGCAGCCGCCGACCCACCGGTCCCTGCCGTCGAAGTGAGGCAGAACGGCCAGCAGTAAGCAGGAAGCAGAAGCAGAAGCAGGAGCAGAAGCAAAAGCAACAGGAGAAGAGGAGTCAGACGCAGGTGGGCCAAGATGAGGCCGCTACTGATGAAGGGGCACGAACGGCCGCTGACGTTTCTGAAGTACAACGCGGACGGCGACCTCCTCATCTCGTGCGCCAAGGACCACCACCCCACCGCGTGGTACACCGACAACGGCGAACGCCTCGGCACGTACAAGGGCCACAACGGCGCTGTGTGGACCTGTGACATCTCGCGTAAGGTTAAACCCTTAAACCCTAAGTTCCTCCCCGCCAAACCACAATCCCCCTCCCCCTCCTCCCTCTTCCGTACCTTTCGGTTCCCTGCCCTCCTTTCCTACCTCCATCGGCCCACCGCGGCTGCCGCTCTCTTCCTCTCCATCCATCTTATCCAGCATCCCCTTTCACGTTTCACCCGTCCATCCCCTCCCTCCCCTCTCGTCCTTTCCCCAGCCCCTCCTCCCAACTCCACATCTCCGGTATCGTTCTCGCGCCCTTCAGAATACCCCTTCCGGTCCTGATGTGTTCGTCTCGCCCAGTTCGTCTGGTCGTCTGTCTTCCTGTCGGCCTCCTTGCATGCCTTCATGGCCGTCCCCTCGTTCACTCTTCCTTCCATCCACCAACATCCTTTCTCCACCCCTGGCTTTCCTTCTGGGCTTGGCCGAGTATGCGAGTTCGTAGTTCGGTCCCGTAGCCACCGTCGCAGACTCGCGTCGAGGTCAAACCAGTGTTATTCTTCTTGTTTGTTTTTCCCCTTTAGCTGGCAACCCTGTATTTCTCTTCCCTTCCTGCTGTGGACAAGTTATCGCTTCCCCCAACCCACTCTCTCCTCCTCCCCCCCCCCCCCCCCCCCNGCGTCGGCGGACCAGAGCGTGAAGCTGTGGGACGTGGAAAGCGGCGTGCCGTACTACACGTTTTCAATGGAGGGGCCCGCGCGGTCGGTGGCGCTGGCGGAGGGCGAGCAGCTGGCGGCGGTGTCGGTGGACCCCTTCATGGGCAGCGTGCCCGCCGTGCACCTCAAACGCATCAGCAAGGGCAGCAAGCAGCGTGAGTGCGCGTGTGCATGCGTGAGCGTGTGTGCGTCCGTGCGTACTTTGATGTGTTCCTACGTGCGCGCGTGCGTGCTTTCGTGCGCGCGTGCGTGCTTTCGTGCGCGCTTGAACTTATGCATGTGTGCCTGCGTTCGTGCGTGCATGTGTGCGTGCGTGCGTGCGTTCGTGCATGCGGGCGTGCGGGCGTTTGTGCGTGTGTGCATGTGTTGGTGGTTGCGTGGGTGCGTGCGTGCGTGTGTGCGTGGGTGCATGCGTGCGTGGGTGCGCTCGTGCGTGTGTGCATGGTGCGTGGGTTTGTGCGTGTGTGCGAGCGTGTGTGCGAGCGTGCGTGCGTGCGTGTGTGTGCTTGTACAAGCTTCAGCATTTGTCTGTATGCTACACATGCTTTAAGGCTGGATTGTTGGGCTCTTGAGTTGGGCATGGGCCTGAAGGATAATTCCGTTGACCGTACCCTCTTGCCTGTGCCCAAATCTGTAGGGTCAGCAAGCAGCGTGCGTCAGCAAGCGCTTGTACTTGCTGACACTGTGGATGATTCGGCATTTATCCAGCCCTCACCACTTTGCTATTATGGATTTTGACTTTTCTGCTGTGTGCTCTGTTTGATGGGCTTGCCCTCACGCACACCTAATGCCACCTCACCTCATCTCATGCCACCTCAACTCACCTCACCTAATGCCACCTCACCTCACCTCACCTCACCTTGCTCGGCCCTCGCCTCGCCTCGCCTCGCCTCGCCCCGCCTCGCCCCGCCTCGCCTCGCCTTGCCTCGCCTCGCCTCGCCTCGCCTCGCCTCGCCCCGCCCCGCCCTGCCTTGCCTCGCCTCGCCTCGCCTCGCCTAGCCTGGCCTCGCCTGGCCTCGCCTCGCCTGGCCTGGCCTGGCCTCGCCTCGCCTCGCCTGGCCTCGCCTCGCCTGGCCTGGCCTCGCCTCGCCTCGCCTCGCCTCGCCTCGCCTCGCCTCGCCTCGCCTCGCCTCGCCTCGCCTCGCCTCGCCTCGCCTCGCCTCGCCTCGCCTCGCATCGCCTCGCATCGCCTCACCCCACCTCACCTCACCTCACCTCACCCCACCGCACCTCACCTCCCCTCGCCTCGCCTCGCCTCAGCCCACCTCACCTCACCTCGCCTCACCCCTCCGCGCCTCACCTCCCCTCGCCTCGCCTCGCCTCAGCCCACCTCACCTCACCTCGCCTCACCCCTCCGCGCCTCACCTCCCCTCGCCTCGCCTCGCCTCAGCCCACCTCACCTCACCTCGCCTCACCCCTCCGCGCCTCACCTCCCCTCGCCTCGCCTCGCCTCAGCCCACCTCACCTCACCTCGCCTCACCCCTCCGCGCCTCACCTCCCCTCGCCTCGCCTCGCCTCAGCCCACCTCACCTCACCTCGCCTCACCCCTCCGCGCCTCACCTCCCCTCGCCTCGCCTCGCCTCAGCCCACCTCACCTCACCTCGCCTCACCCCTCCGCGCCTCACCTCCCCTCGCCTCGCCTCGCCTCAGCCCACCTCACCTCACCTCGCCTCACCCCTCCGCGCCTCACCTCCCCTCGCCTCGCCTCGCCTCAGCCCACCTCACCTCACCTCGCCTCACCCCTCCGCGCCTCACCTCCCCTCGCCTCGCCTCGCCTTGCCTCGCCTCGCCCCGCCCCGCCCGGCCCCACCCCGCCCCGCCCCGCCTCGCCTCGCCTCAGCCCACCTCACCCCGACTCGCCTCAGCCCACCTCACCTCACCTCACCTCACCTCACCTCAGCTCAACTCATCTCACCTCACCTCACCTCACCTTACCCCACCTGACCTTACCTCATCTCTCTCCTCTCCTCTTCTCATGTCACATGAGGTATATGAGAATTTGTCAAATGTTCTTGACAGTGTCTGATAAAACTCTGCTGCTGCGTCGCATCTGAGTCTGCCATTCACCGCGCTGTGGGTGAGTGTTTGCAGCAGTGTTTGCTTGCTGCCTTTCTCCACGCTGACTCTTGTGTTGGTCACGGCAGGTCTGCCTACCTACCTACCTTTCCTCCCCCCTTTCCCTCCATGCCCCTCTGTGTGTGGCATGGTGCAGAGGAGGATGAGAGCGTGCTGACGATTACGGGGCCAACGTCTCGCATCATCCGCTGCGTGTGGGGCCCACTCAACCACACGCTCATTGCTGGTGGCGAGGATGGCATCATCCGCATGTGGGACTCGGAGGTGCGTGTGTGCCCTCGTGTGCGTGTTCGTGCTTGCGCGCCTGTGTGCCTGTATGCGGGTGTGGGCGTGTGTGTGCTTGTGTTTGTCTGTGTGTGCGTGATCGTGCGCGTGTTCTTTTGTGCGTCTTTGCGTGTGTGCAAGCGTACGCTTGGTGCATGTGTGTCCTGCATGTGTGCGTGTGTTCAGGTGCGTGTTTGTATGCGTGTGTGCATTCGCGCGTCATCCTGTGCATGCGTGCGTGTGCGCACGTGCGTGCGTCCGGACGTGCGTGCATGCGTGCGTACTTGCGCGTGTGCGTGCGTGCTTGCGCGCGTGCGTGCGTGCTTGCGTGCGTGCGTGTGTGGGTGTGTGTGCGTGGGTGCGTGTGCATGGGTGCGTGAGTGAGTGCATGCCTGCGTGCCTGCCTGCGTGCGTGTGTGCCTGCGTGAGTGCATGCCTGCGTGCCTGCCTGGGCGCGTGTGTGTGTGCCTGCGTGCGCGTGTGTGTGCGTGCGTGCCTACATGCCTGCGTGCGTGTGTGCATGTGTGTGTACGTGCGGGAGTGTGTGTGTGTGGCTAGCCGAACACTGCAGATGGCCAACCTGCTTCTGTCTGCTGCTTTTGCTCTGCCAGTCTCTCATTATCCCTCCCCACCCTCCTCGCTGCCCCGGGCCGCCCTTCCCCAACCACGTATGATGCACAATGATTCACATGTAGCGCAGACGGGTCAGCTGCTGATGGAGACGGAGCCGGACGTGTCGCACCTGAAGACAATCACGTCGCTGTCCAAATCGGCAGACGGCTCACACTTCATTACTGGATCGCTGGACAAGACTGCAAAGGTATTGCTGTGATTGCGTTTGCTCATGTGGGTGGATGGGTGGGTGGACCTGAAGACTTGTGGAGTGGCTGGCGGGAGGGTGGGCGGGCGTGTGGGTGGGCCGGGTGGGCTGGCTGGAGGGCAGAAAGATGGGGGAGCGGGCAAGTGGGCTTGTGAACGTGCAGATGGGCGAGTTGGCGGGCAGGTGGGCCGGTGGGCAGGCGGGCAAGCGGGCGGGCTGGTGGACGGGTCGGTGGGCAATGGGCTGTTTTGCTTTTTACCTGCATTCCCACCCACACAGGCAGGTGGGCTGTGTGCCAGTGGGTGGTGTGCAGGTGGGCAGGTGTGCGGTTGGGCGGGTGCAGCTGTGGTTTCGTCCCCACCTCGGTGGATGTGGTGCTTCCCTTCCCTTGCCACGTATCAGTGAGGCGAAAGTTTGTGGCCTGTATGGGTCGGCTGTTGACTGTACAGTGTCATGTGAAGGTGCAGCTTGAACTTCTTTGCCTCCCCCTCCACCCCTGCCACTCATGCTAAAGGGGCGTCTTGTGGTTGTGGGACCCCCCCCCCCCCCCCCCCCCC
>SZWC01007048.1:40128-58262 GCA_023375785.1 Penium margaritaceum
AATGGGTCTCCACGTGACACCGGTAGAACTCAACAGGTGCGCGGGTATCGACCACCATAACCTAGCATGGATCATACATAAAACATATAGGCAATGGGTCTCCACATCACACCGGTGAAACTCACCAGGTGCGCGGGTCTCGACCAGCATAACCTGGACCATAGCATCGTGCTGCACCCTAAGTAACCTCGCTGTCCTCAAAAAGATGTCAGACCAAAGTCTTCACACCAACACCCCCCCCTGGGCTGCAGAGGCTTACAGTACGAGCAAAGCTGATGGCTGCTCCCAACACAATCCGTGAGGAGGGAGCGTGGCTCCCCCATGGCCACATACCCCTGCACAGCAATAGCAAGGGTGACGACGATGCTGGTGGGATGTGTTCGCACAGAGCCTCACCCCGGAGCGGCGTCGTCGCTGTCATCGTCATTGCTATTGTAGTCGTCACTACTGTCGTCATCTGCTGTTGTGACTGGTGCAACGCTGAGGGCCTCCTCCAACTGTATCGCCTCCCGTATGCATGCCAGCTGCTGTGCTGCATACTGCCACACGGACTGCGCTGCCTCGAGACGCGTGTGCAGTTCGTCGAGCTCTGCTGCGACAGCCTGCCGGCCAGCTGCATCTACGGCGTGCAGGCGGTCAGTCGCGGAATGAATCTGATGGTGGACCTCCATCATGTGCGCATCGGCGTGAGTCACTGCCTCCTGCATCCTCGTCTCCTCGTCGCATAGGAAGCTCTCCACGCCAATAGGCGACTCAGCTGCTGCCTGATCACCAGCTGCTGGCAGGAGGTCGTCACCACTGAGCGCGTCCGCATCTGTAGCAGCTGCACCAAAAGGGGATGGTGCTGCGGAGTCACTGGCTGCTGCTGACACACTCGAAACTCGGGTGTCAGGTGGCCAGACATCGTCATCCGTTGGTGTATCTACCGCTACAGCATCGTCGCTGTCATCGGGATCCCATACACCCTGCAGAAAAGCCGAGCCCCTGGTGCACAACCAATCGTCCACCTGCTGCTGTGCGTCCGCCCGTCACCAACGTGCATCCTGTATGGACCACTCCGCAGCCTCGAGACGCGTGTGCACATCCTCCATGCACATCTCAGCAACCTGTCGTGCAGAAGCATCTGTAGTGTACCAACGGCTGCTGGCCTCTCGAAGCTCGGCCATGAGACTCTGCACGTGCGCCTCCGCTCGAGCCACCACTGCCTCATGCTCGTCGACCGTGGAACGTAGGCGCTCGGGTACAGGAACTGTAGCTCGGACGAGCGTAGCTATGTCATCGGCTGGAGCCGCCGTGGTGTCAACAACACCTGTGAGGGTAGCGAGGTGTCGGATGTCTGCAGCTCGCTCTACATCCTCCATGTCGCACACGCGTATGTCTGCTCTCACCGAGAGGCTATCGCGTGCTATAGGCGTGGCTACTGCAAGAACGGCAGCGCATTGGGCCTCTATGTCTGCCTCCGACCCTGCGTCCGACCACTCCACGACGGACGACTGGTCCTCACCGAGGAGGTTTGCCTCGTCCTGGCAGTCAATCACCTCCTCCTGCTGCCCAGCACTATCTGCCAGAACCACCTGGGCGTCTGCTGTGGGCCAAGCATCAGCATCTGTATCACCTGCTCCTCCTGCTACTGCTCCTCGCACCATGGCAGCTGTCTCCACACCAGCTAATGCAGGATCGTCGGGCGCAGCTCCGGCATCGGCCGTCGTCACGTCATCCGCCAAAACATCAACGATCACCAACTCCATCCTCGACTCTGACTTAGCATCAGACCAATCCTCCTCTGACGAAGAGTCTCTGTCACAGAGAATGTCTCCCCCTGCTGAACTCTCTGCTAGCTGAGTCTGCTGTGTGGCGTCATCCGCCTCAATCCTCCTGCGCTGTAGAGCAATCGCATCACCAATGCCGAGCTCCACCGCGGTCGTCAGTGGACACACCTCCCCCCCCACAATTGGCACCTCGGCAAGAGCTGTGGGGACTCGGCAGACCAACCCGTGGACAGGAGACGAGGGGATCTCGTCACCTGAGACTCCTCCCAGAGCCGCGTCTAATGCCAACGTCCCGTCAGTAGCAGTGACTGCAACTGATGCTACTGTCACGACGTCGATGGCTGCCGACACGCCCACTGCCTGGACGTCTGGCGACACTCCACTGGTCACCAATGTAGCGGAACGGACGTTTGCTCCACATGTGCCGGCTGACACCGCTACTGCTACTACTGCCTCATCCACTGGTACTGCCCCACCTGCCTCTGTGGTCTCTGCTACGTCAACTGTAGTCTCCATCTCCATGTCTGCCTCCAACTGCGCGTCAGACCACTCGTCTGTCTCCGAATCCACATCGGACCACTCGTCGGATGGCTCGTCCTCACTGAGAGCGCCCTGTCGTGAAGCACCGTCGGTCGCATCCCTCATGCACTCGTCGGTGGTCGTCGACGGACCCTCCATCCCCCCCTCGACCGACGTACCGGTAGAAGCTGCGAAGGGGTGCCACGCCAACTTTGCAACTGGGGAGGAGGGAGTCAGCTCCGTGGTGACGTCTGCCGCTGCTACGTCTGCTACTGCCTCCTGTACACGTCTCGAAAAACTTGCTATCCGCCGCCTCGCGTGCCGAGTCCGAGAACGACGATGGCGAGCCGAAGAGACTACCCCAGAAGTGGAGGGGTCACTGGTTAGGATGACTCCAACTGCCTCCAGCACGGAGCGTAGGGTGTCAGATGTAGAGCTAAGGTCGGGAGGCGTGGCACCGTCAGGTGATGACACTGACGAAGGTGAGGATGGCGAGAAGGAAGAAGAGGGTGTGTGAAGCGGCACGGTGGCAACAGCCCGCTCAGAGATCACATAATCTGTGAGCTGTTGCACCATGCGCTTCAGACCGTGGAGCTCGGCGTACACCACTGCCATAGCTCCACTGAGGGGCGCGACTGTATGAGCTGATGTATCGGAGGCGGATGGTGGAGTAGGGCGGGCCCGTAACCAAGGCGGTCGCCACCCAGCAGGGCGCTGGCGACACTGGCGCCAGCCGTGGTGTCGGTCGCAGCAGAAGTAGCAGGCAAAGCCGTTGGACGCCTTAGACGTGTGCCACGGCTGGAACTGCCACTGTGGACGCGGCATCTGCCACGTATGCTGAGCCGGTGCCAGCCACGGCGCCGGCTGCGCTCCCTGCGACGCCAATGTGCTCATCTCTAGAGCGTGGTGTGAGTGAGTGTCTGGGACACTCACTCCCATTGGCACAAGGCCACAAGGGGAGGTGAGCGATCGAAGCACAGTCTCTCAGATGTGCTACGATGCCGTCACAAGGACGACCACCACGACATTGGTGGTGGGCTGCTGTGCGACCTCAGGTCGCCTTCGGTGCTTCTGATGTTGCACCGGGTGCCTTCGTCAGCCAACGGCTGTGGTCTCAAGCCACCTTCGCTGTTGCTGCTGCTATTGCGACTCTCGCGTCGGCTGCTGCTACTGCGGTTCCCGTCGTCAGCCGACGGTGGTGGCCTTAGGCCACACTTAAAAGGTGACAAAAAAAATTTAAAAGAGTAAAGTTTTTTTTTTCAGGTGCCTCCTTCACGGGTGCCCCCTTTGGGGTTGTTCAGGGGTGCCCAGCCCGGGGCGACCTCACCCCCTCTCTTCTCCTCCTTTTTTTTTTTTTCAGGTCTGGCTCGACCCTCGCTTCGAGCGAGCTCGCTCGGCGAGCCCGTCTAGCGAGCTCGCTCGGCGAGCTCGTCGAGCGAGCTCGCTCGGCGAGCTCGCTTGCTGCGAGCAAGCAGCCTCGTGCTGCTTGCTCGCAACGCGAAGCTGCATTGCAGCTTCGCGTGACGAGCAAGCAGCAGCAAAGGCTGTTGCTGCTGCGGCTGCCACTGCTGCGCGGGCTGCTGCTGCTATTGCAGCCCGCGTGAGCACGTGCAGCTGCACGCTGCAGCTGCCCACCGGCGCCGCCGCTGCTGCTACTGCTGCTGCCGCCGGGCCTACTACACGCTGCTGCTGCTGCAGCTGCTTGCCGCTGCTGCTGCTTCTGCTTGCTGCCGCCTGCTGCTGCTGCTCGCAGCCGCCTCCTCCTGCTGCTTGCTGCCGCCTGCTGCTGCTGCTGCTTACTGATTCGCTGCTTGCTACTACTGCTGCTGCTGCTGCTTGCTGCCGTCTGGTGCTGCTGCTCACAGCCGCCTGCTGATGCTGCCGCTACGGCTGTTGCTGCGGCTGCGGCCTGCTGCTGCTGCAAATGCTGCTACAGCACCAAGCTGTTGGTGCGTGCTGCTTCCCCTTTTTTTTTTTGTACACACCGATAGCCAGACACGGCTGCTGCTGCCACCCTGTGCTGCTGCTGCCACCCGGTGCTGCTGCTCCCACCCGGTGCTGCTACTGCAGGGGCTGCCACCCGTAGCCGCTATCGTCTTTGCTACCTCCACTGCTCCGCTGCAACGTAGTCGTGGTGGGTCCCTCCGGGATCTGCTGCTGTTGCCGTGGGTGACTGCCGCTGCTGCCACTCACTGCTGCTGCTGTTGCTGCTGCGTCTCTGCTGCACAACACTACGAGCTGTGGCTCGTTGGCTCTGATACCATGAGAAGTTTCCTAGAACCTTCCTAACTGTCATTTTGCCTAAGAACTGGACCACACCATAATGCGCACGCTGCAAACGCAATCGTGCGGTCAGAATTAGCCAGAAAAATAGCAGGAAGGAGTTATGGCTACTTAAACCCAGGGAGCGTCTATGCTAATCCCCGTTACCAACGATGCTTGAAAATCATGAAACTTGGACCCTAGGCATAACATGGCACTGTGAACGCAACAATGCAGTCACACACAGCGCTGGACACGTGTAGACAGCATATGCAGCGACAGTGACTACTGGCGGCACGACTGCCGAGGAGGTCTACCGATGGAGGTGAGCACGTTGGAGGGAGGAGGCTCCAGCAAACTGCGTGTATGCCTCAGCGTGCGTCGACTCCACCAGACGACACTCCAACAGCATCACGTCTTGCTGTCAATCATATGTACGCCGATGTACACAAGCCAGGAGGACACAACAGAGTGAGAGATGTGTGAAAAACCAACACGCACAGCTGTTGCGGGTATTGTGGCTGCTCGGCCGTCACTGAGAGTGCTGCTCGCTGCTGAGCTGCTGGTAGCCACTGTCGCCCGCTGTTGTGTTGCACAGCCGCTGCCGTCGATGCTGTGAGCAGCTGCCAGCGCGGCTGCTGCCTTCGCGCGGCTGCTGCTGCCGCTTATGCTCCACGCAGATGCTGTTCATCTCCGCCGTCATTGCGGTTGCTGTTCAGCGGGCCCTCCCAGGACCGTGTTGCGCTTCTCCCACACAGCGTGACGAACGCTGTCTTGTATGCTCTGATACCAAAGCAGACACACTTTACAACCCTTCTCTCATGCCCTTGTGTAGTGCTTGACTTTGTGGTGAGATTGGGACAGACGGTAGGTGAAGCAGTGACGTGTGGGAAGAGTTAGAGTCAGAAAACACGGAATGAAGAATGCCTACGGGGTGGAACTTGCTAGTCGAGTCCAACCATCGGCTGGCGAGTTGGAGCTTGCCGGCACTCGCTCAAATGAGCTCAAGCATACATCTCTCATGTCCAACAAAACCCACAACCTGAGTTTAGGCCTACACTATGTCAGTCTAAACTAACACCGACTCACACGCAGGAATAAACTGGGTCACCATGCATGTGCAGTTTACACACAAGCGAATGTAACACTGAAATGCCTAGAGACAGGATGTGAGCTTTCCAGGAAGGTAGCCAGCACGTGTAGTGCTGGCGGGAGTGCACCCGGTGGCTGGTTACAGTTGCTCGGCAGCCGTCGGGCTCGCGTCTGCTCCCCCAGTCTTCCATACCCTCTGCCTCATCAAGAGTGTGCAAGGCAACGGACGTGAGATGAGAGGTCACAGTAAGCTGTATGTACAATATCAACAGCAAGCTTCAAACTTAACATAATTGTTGTGAGAAGAAAAGTATATCTGTAACAAGGTAGCGAAGTGAGATAAGCAAGTTGACCGGGCCACCCAATCCAGGTGCTTAAAGTGGGGCCCAGACGCCACCGAGGGATTGAACCACACCAGCGAGCGAGTGAGCTCGTAGACGGTTTCTCACACGGTGGAATAAACTTGGCGTGTGGTCCCGAGGGATCAGTAACCGAGCATCACTTGTCATCACATGCATAAACAAACCAGAGTAACCATATCGACTATGAGCGTATGTGGATGCATGCATACATGTGCTACACTTGTTCCATGTCACACTACAAAGAGACCAAGAATAGCCAATCTGGTCATTGTAGCCTTGCTCTCCAGAGTTCTCATGAACACTTAGGCTGGGTGCTGGGTACGCCAATCTTGCTGCAGATCCAGCATTGCGTTCTCCATGACGTGGGTAATGACGTAGCACCTGTAGCATCCAAATCAATAATTTGCAAGGATAGTGACTCTGTGTGTGTGTGTGTGTGTGTGTGTGTGTGTGTGTGTGTGTGTGTGTGTGTGTGTGTGTGTGTGTGTGCAAATTTAAGAGGTCAGTTTCGTGTCACCCACAACCAACACTTCCCCATGAACCACAGAAAAACAGCCCACACCTACATGAGAGAGAGAGAGAGAGAGAGAGAGAGAGAGANGTGTGTGTGTGTGTGTGTGTGTGTGTGTGTTTGTGTGTGTGTGTGTGTGTGTGTGTGTGTGTGCAAATTTAAGAGGTCAGTTTCGTGTCACCCACAACCAACACTTCCCCATGAACCACAGAAAAAACAGCCCACACCCACATGTGAGAGAGAGAGAGAGAGAGAGAGAGAGAGAGAAGAGATACCCATATCATTCAACGACATATTCAACACAACATGTACACATTAACCAGGAGTATCAGGAGCACTTAACAGGCCAACCGTATGCACGTCCACTTTAAACACACCATTGCTGATGACTTTGGCAAGAAATTCTACACGCTGCTGATGAATGTCGTCTCAGAAAAAAATGAACATCTCCAGCAGCAATGTGCTCACGTACATAATGGTGCTCAATGTTCACGTGCTTGGTGCGGGAATGATGCATGCCGTTGTACTTAGCAATTGCCTTGGCGCTTTGATTTTCTCAGCGTAGGGTGATGCAATGGATGGGGACACGCAGCTGGTGCAGTGGGCGGGACAACCACACACTATCACATGTATTTACGCCAAGCGCTATGTACTCTACCTCACTGGAGATCATGGGGATACATCCATGTTTTCCACTATTCCACAAGACAATATTTTCTCCAACAAGAAATATGTAGCCAGTGCGACTGCGTGCATCAGTGTCATGTGTCAGTGACTATCATTGTATCTGTCAACAACCAATGAGGGCTGCGCGCGGTACCATAGTCTTGTACGAGCAGTGGATAGTGCATCACGGATGACGCGTAGTGTTGTCTCAAGGAGCCTCTAACGAGGCTGTTGAGAGAACCAAGCTAGAAAGTTGACGGAGAAGGCCACATCTGCTCGCGTGGTGGTTGTAAGATGCATGAGGGACCCGATTATATTAAGGTTATTGATGACACCGACACTCTCCTCCAGATGAGATGAATCAGGAGACTTCAGCAGGCGTTGGCCTGTTGGCATCATCGGTGTAGATGTAGTGGGTTTGTCTGTCAGCAAAGAGGCGAACCCCTCACCCAAGCCATGAATGTAGGCTGCCTGATGAACGTGTAGCATTCGACGCTGCCGATTGCGCTCAAGTTCGATACAAAGGAACACTCGAGCAGGGCCCAAGTTGTTCATCTTGCAGGTGGACTGCAACAGTGAGTTCACTGACTGGAGAGCAACAGGACTGGAAGATGCAATGAGGAGATTGTGGAAATAGACTAGAATGGCCATGAAGGGCTCAGATGGTGCACTGAGAAACAATGCAGGTTTGATAGTGCTATGACGGTAGACTCCTCTTTGAAGAGTGGAGGAGATCTCCATGTTCCAGCGGCTTGGCCACTACTGGAGCCCAGACAAGGCCTTGCGCAGCCGCCGGACCTTATTTGTGCCATCAGTGAAGCTTTGCGGCTGCACCATATACATATCTCCTCATCCAGCTATCCATGCTGGAACACGTTGTTGACAAGGCTGAAGAGGGCACGAGTGGTGGTACACCTCCCCATTGGTGCAAAAGTCTCCTCAAAGTCAATGCCAGGGATATGAGAGAACCCCTTGGTAGTACGCCGAGCCTTGTACCGATTGACCTTGCCGTCAAACTTAAGCTTCCACTAGAAAAATCAACAGTCTTAGACAACTTTGCGGTCTGTTGGGAGATCGACGAGTTAGAAGACCCCATGTTCCTTGAGGGCAGTCAGCTCCTCTTGCATGGCCTTTTCCCATAGGTCAGCATCAACTACCTCACGTTCCTACCAAACTACGGTAGGTTCCGGAGGGATTGAGGAAAGGCAACTTGCTGTAAGACAGGCTGCAACATTGCTGACGGCAGAGCCCTTGAGAGCGCTGTCAAATTCATGAGAAAAAAATGCCCTGCAGTGGGTCTGCTCGAGTCATGGTCCCGGTCTCACCAAGGATGGGAGAGAAACAAACCACGGTCTTCTGCTACATTGCATAGAGAAGACCATGCATCGCTCTTGCTGCTCTCTGGACCTCCTGAGTGTCCCGTGTCTGGTACTAGCTGCGGTAGTAGGACCAGACACCCCCAGAGTTGGCCCACATCCAAAACAGGGTCTTTCAGCACGCGAAGCCCTCGTCACGTTGAGAAAGCCTCCCCCTTTGCATGCCCAAGTGTGGCGCCGGGAGGTGCCGACGAGCCGCCAGAGAGAAGAAAATCCTCGTAGCTGGATCTAGCGGCTTGAGGATTGATTGGAGTCGTCCAGTTGCTAAATCCACTGGAATTTTTTTCACCAAAATCGGACATGGAACGAGGGAAATATGAGCTTGCAAAGTTGGGGTGTGCGCGGAGGCTCTAGGAGCCGGCAGCGACTCGACTGTGGTTGAAAAATCGACCACAACGAGTAACAAATGTCCATCTCGGTATTTAGCCCCGGAAGACGGCCAAAGCATCCGGGATAAGATCCACCGGAACCAGTAGTGCAGGTTGTTACTGAGAGAAAGCCAAAATCTTGGCTCGGAGTCCGGAACTCAGTAATATATTTTGTTACTCAGGGACTTGGTCGAAATTCTGCCTGCATGTCCAGGGCCAGGTTTAAAACCCTATCACACCCCATCATCAAACTCAACCCAAAAGTGGCCGAGTTGCGTTGAAACAGTGCAGGGGATCCCTCCAAGTGCAAAGGGATATGCACCTTGGGAAGGGTGCTTTGCATGTGAAGGAAGGCGCCACGGCGTGTGTGCACCATGGAGGCGTTAGGCGTTTCTGTGGTGGGTGAGACCTGCGCTTCGGCAAGCGTAACTTGAGCTCTTCTGGGCCGAATTGTGCAACGTTTGGTGTGTTGGAGAGTTCATGACTAGCCCTATAAATGCTCTGATCATGTCCATGTAAAAAAAAAACAACAAAAAATGCCGTTATTCCCTTTGCAAAACTGATTGTTTCTAAATTACTGCTCACATGGTGTGAGGCAAGCAGAAAGCTAACGCTCAGTCTCAGATTCGCTCAAAACAAAAGATGTGAACCACTAGAGACGGATCAAATACATTCAGGATTGCACCATGCACATTTACCGACAAAAGGTTATGGTTCTACAAGTCTAAACATCTCCGACGTTCACGTCACTGCAGCGCACGGGATTGTCAATTGGACTACGTCGCTGTGAACATCCGAGAACCTGTCGGAGTAGAAGTTGCGCAAATGGTACAGAAGGAGATGCAGCCCATCCAGAAGCATGCAGGCCTCCCAAGCTTTGGGCTATGGAGGTGGCAGTTCGAGCTGCACCTCCCGCGTAAGGGCCTGCTGTGGGTCATGTGTCGGAAATCGCTTCCCGATTGTCTACGACCGGACACATAGCTCTCACAGGGATGGGATCTTGAGGCATGGTAAACAACGGCGGTTTTGACTGACGGTGTGCTTTGGGTTGCCACACCGAATGTGAGAGATCACATGAGCAGAACAATGGCAGATTACAGGAAGGGAGATTCCGGACGGAAATGATGTCGTTTTGAGTCATTCCATGGACACGTACATGATCTGATGAGCTATAATGCTTGTCACAAGCTTTCCAACACACCAAAGTACACGCAGTTTGGAGCAGCGTAGCACCCGCTACGATCTCCCACGTGCACCATTGCAAATCAGCTGTTTGTCACACCACCAGCGTAGTAACAGGCATCCAAAGCGCCCTGGTCACCAATGAAGCATCATGCCACCTTTCTGATGTGTCCATGGCTCCAATGAACCATGGGACATTGTTCTAACATCCCCCAAGGGGCGCCTTGGCCTTGGTCTGCGTGATAGGAGTCGAACTTATCACCGTGGGACCCATTTTTCGGACGGACGAGTGGTCAGCCGACCAAACCCGGCTGGCTGCACCAGCCAACTTTGACAGGCCATTTCTTTGTCATTTCTAGGGCGATTGCTGCAATTCAATTTGCTTTGGATCCAGCGTATTCCCTTTTTTAAGGATGTACTCTAAGATTATATGAACACACACCATGCTAAGGTCTATCTTAATAGTCGAAGACTCTGCCACATGGCTGAGACTGTATCACATGGCAAAGTGGCCAGCCTCAAGTGCCGCCTCGTCATCAGCCATGGCCAAGGGCTGTTTTGCCCTGTGCCATGCTCTAGACCCCCAGCCTTGACCCTGTATTTCTTCTCCTGTCCCAGCCAGCTTCTCACGGCTCCTTTGTTGCGTGCACTGCTCCGTCGGCGATGCCGATGTTGCTGGTGCGCTCACATGATGCAAGCCACATGTGTGTGGTGCTGCACAAGGGCAGCACCCATGCCCACTTGCGCATGTGTGAGCTGGCATCTTGGTGCTGACGAGATGTCAGCCACCTCACCACTCAAACAACGGCATGATGAGAGGCAAAATTATTAAAAATCTCCTCCTCACGCCTTATCATGCCGCTCGGCTCCCCCTCAAGCTGATCCCATCAGCTTCATGGTGCATTCTCTTGCAGCTGCCACTGCTGCACTTGTGCCCTCCTTGGTAGAGCCTCTAACTGCTTCCCGGCTACTTGCGAGCGTATTTATGGCCTCCTGTCACTCTGCCATCTTGCCTTGCTACCGGCGGATTTTGCGACTACTTCCGTCCCGTGACAAGCCGCACCTTGGAGAGCGCAGCTACTTTATCTTCCTATCTTCTGCGCTCGTGCACGTCAGGCTTTCCTGCCACCCAAGTGCAACATTTATCAGGTTTTTTTTTTCCGCCTTGATTCTGCACCTGCTTGTTGCATGGCCTTTGCATCCTGCACCCCTACAGCCCGTGCTTGTGCGGCCACTGGCCCATGTAGCCTAGTACGTCCACTTGCGCTTGCCACCCCTCTTGGTCCCTCAGCTTTGCAGCCAACTTGCTGTGTGGCATGGCAATTTTGCCATCCATCTGCGTCTTGGTTACCTGGCGGGTGCTGCTGCCTTGTTGTCGATGCTTGCCAATGCAACCTGCCTCCCTGTTTTGAGGCATTGGGAGAACCCGCCTCCTGCGATTCTCCCCTCCAGCGGAAGCAAGAAGCCAGTGCTGTTGTCATTGCTTCATGCGCTGCTGTTGGAGCCTTGTTGCTCCGTCATTGTTTTCCTGCACACAATCAGCACCCATGACACATCCCCACTTGGACCCAGCGCGAGGCCCGCCACATCCACCCCGAGTGGATTGCTTTCTCACCCATTGGCGCAGCCGGCGTCTTTTGCTGCTACAAGTGCATGCTTTGCTTGGTGCTACTGCTGCTTGACTTTGCTTGAGGTGCCACATTGCTCCACTCAGGCCCCTCGTCTGCTTCCAGCCTAGGCACGTCCTTGCTTGGACCCAACGTGAGCCGAGCCACATCCACCCAAAGTGGAGTGCTTCCTTGCCAGTTTGGTGCAACGGGCTGCTCTTGCTGCTACAAGCGCGTGCCTCCAACGGTGTTGAAGCCAGCCCCTTGGACCTGATTTCGTCTCCCATCTCCAACGCGTGCACCTGCGGTTGCCAGTTCCAGCGCCGGTGTTGGCCTTCCACCATCACTTTCATAGCGTGCTCCAACCCTGCTGCACCTTGGAAACAAACCACCACTTTTTTGTGGTTTATTTTTTGGTGATGTTGATGCACCGGTAGTTCCCTTCATTTTGGGGGATGGAACCAGCTCCCCCTGCTTGACAGACCTGCTGCGTTCTGCCCATCGCAGCTGCATTTTTGCTCCGCCAAATCTGGCGTCGCGGTGGCTGACCAGCTGCTTCCAGTCAGGGTCTTCGAGCCTGATTCTGTCCCCCGGTGCATGCGCTTGCTCAATTCCAAAGGGAATTGCACCTTGTTGTGGGAATTGCACCTTTGTTGTGGGAATTGCACCTTTGTTGGACTGTTGTAAATTTGCACTTCTACACTGCTGCATCCCTTGTTGATGCAGCTCTGCTCCCTTGTCCTTGGCCAGGAGGAGCTGCACACAAAGCTGACGCACCTGCCGTGACTATGAATCGTAGAGGCTGAGGGAGCCCTTGAATTTTGCATGTGCCTTGCCCCCCTTTCCAGCAGAACACGACCCACCTCTGTCATATCTCCCCATGAGCATGTCCGCAACTACTCCCTTGAAGCCCCACCTTCTGCTCCCTTGGATTTAATAGAGATCAACTGCCCTCCTTCTTTTTTCCCCCCTTTTTTCTATGTTTGCTCCACCACCCTCACCTCCAGAGCCTTCCAATGGCAGCTGTCACAATCTATGCTTCTCATGCCCTAGACTGGCTTTTGATGGATTTTTGCATGTCCCCAACATGCCACCTGGCCGCCCTCAGTGACAGCAACCACTGCTTCTTATTATAAGAAAACAGAGCCTTGGCACGTGTAGACTGCGGACCTGGTCTACCGTCCTCCTCCCAAGCTCTCGGTGATGTCCACGACTTCTGCTGCGCATGTCTCCATGTGCCCATTTTTCCACGACGCCCGTTGGCTCTCCATATTGCATCACATCCAGTGATGCCGTGCGGACGAGTCTTGCTCCCGTTGTCCCCGCCTCCAGCGTGGTGACAGGAAAAATGTGCGGAGAATGACGCAGTCCCTTGCTACCATGTTGTCCAGCACTCTGTTTGCCAAGCTCCAATTGAACCGAGAGGATTAGCCTTGCTGCTGAGCAAAGCCACCAACAGCACCATGTTGCAGCAGAGAGGCATGCCTCCTTGCACGAAGCGGTGAGCATGCGCCTCAATGTGCTGTGAATGCTCCTCTGCAAAGTTGCCAATGCCTTAGGGTTTGAGGCGAGTCGACGTTGGAGTTGACAACTTCAGCTGTAAACAGGGAGCAATGGCTGATTTCTGACCATCTCACTGCCCCAAGGCATTTCATGGCATGGCTCAACCAAGCCTGCTGCTGCGTTGCATCAAGAAGCACTTTGGCGACCACGTAGATTTCTGTGCCGCCTGCATTCTTGCATGACCGCACTGCAGCTATGTCCAACCCTTCAACGACATGCCACATGCCGTCTTCCTTTTTCTGCTGCTGCCTGAAAACACACGGAGCCCAGCGTGGACCCCACGTGTCACTCGTGCCGTGCACACCGTGCACCATGGTGGTGACTGTCCCAGTCATGCCGTTGCTTGCAGAAGCCGTGCAACGCCACCGGTCGTGACCCAAGTGGACCCATAACCCTTTGTCAGAAATCGCTTCCCAGCTTTCCACAACCGGACACGTAGTTTTCACAGGGGTGGGAGCTTGAGGCATGGTGAGCAACGGCGGTTTTGACTGATGGGGCGCTTTGGGTTGCAGCACCGAATGTGAGAGGTAACACGAGCAGAACCATGGCAGATTACAGGATGGGAAATTTTGGGCGGAAATGACGTCGTTTTGAGTCACATAATGGACACTTACATGATCTGACGAGTTATAGTGATTTTCACAAGCTTTCCAATGCACCAAACCGCACACAATTCGAAGCAGCATAGTGCCCCTACGCACTCTCACGTGCATCATTGCAACTCAGCCGTTTGTCACACCACCAGCGTGATTGACATCCGAAGCGCCCTGGTCGCCAATGAAGCATCAGGCCGCCTTTCTGAGGTGCCCATGGCTCCAAAGAACCATGGGATATTTTTCTAACATCCCCCAAGGGGCGCCTTGGCCTTGGTCTGCGTGCTGGGAGTCGAACTCCTCACCGTCGGACCCATTTTTTGGACGGACGAGTGGTCAGCCGACCAAACCCTGCTGGCTGCACCACCCAACTTTGACAAGCCATTTCTTCCTCATTTCTAGGCCAATTACTGCGATTCAGCTTGGTGCTGATTGTTTGTAGTGCAACAATGACAGAGAAACACGGCTCCAACAATCAGCACCCATATGTGTGTGGTGCTGCACAAGTACAACACCCATGCCCACTTGCGCATGTGTGAGCTGGGATCTTGGTGCTAATGAGATGTCAGCTACCTCACCACTCACACAATGGCATGATGAGGGGCAAAATTCTTAACATCATGTGGGGAATGGAATTCCCCAACGAGCCAACAGTTGCGGATGAGGAGAAGCAGGTCTTTGAAGATAAGAACACGGAGGTGCTCATGCTCCTGGTGTCCGGGACAACCGAGTCACAGTGGGGCTACTTCCAAGGCTGCAAGCTGGTAGCCGAAGGTTGAAGAAAAGCATGCTCCATCCACGAATCCACGTTGCTCACGGATAAAATCTTTGTGATGAAGCGGCTCCTCACGGTGAGAATCGAGGAGGAAGATAATGTCATCTCCACCATGCATTAGACGGAGTTGCTCGCCTCACAATACAATGATGTGGGGTAGAAGATCGCCACGTTGCTACAGGCGATGGCCCTCCTCATGACCCTACCTGATAGTTAGGGCCCACTCATCACCGTCCTTTGAGGATGGCCGGAGGACAAGCTCACCTGTGGCGCGGTTGCAGAGTACATCCGCAACGAGGCGTAGCGCAAGAGCTATAGAGAGGCCTCATCTTCCTTATTGGCCCTCATCACCAAAATGCATGGTGGTGGAAGCAGCAGCAAAGGAAGCGGTAGAAAGGGCGGCAACAAGAAGGGCGCCAAGAAAGGTGCGTGCCGCAACTGCGGCAAGGAGGGCCACTGGGCTTGAGAGTGCCCAGAGGAGGTGAAGGCCGGCGGCAAGAACACCAAAGGCAAGTCACTCCTCAACGGCAACAAGAACCTCTTCCTCAAGAAGGCCAATAGGTGGTGCCTGGATTCAGGGGCCGAGGTGCACACCCAGGTCGAGAAGATGGGGTTTGTCACCTGCGAAAATTCCTCCAAGTCAATGGTGGTCACGAACAACAAAGTCGAGCCAACAGACGCCCAAGGTGACGTGGAGGTGGAAGTCGTGGTGGACGGTAATAAGGAGCTGCACACAATCCATGATGTGAAGCACGTCCTTGACGTGGCTGACATTTTGAGTGCCAGCCACTTGACAGATAAAGAGTATAAGGTGCTCTTCGACAGGAGAGATGCAGTGGTGCGTAATGACGATGGCGGCAAGGTCGTGTTGGAGACAAAGTGCGAGGAAGGTCTCTACATCGTGGAGACCAAGGGGATTTATGTGGCATCAGATTAAGTGAACTTGTAGGAGCGCGCCGTCAACATAGCCAAGGGAGAAAGCGCTTATCTGGAGCTCTGGCATCGACGGTTGGGGAATTGTGCACCCGTAACCGTTAAGGAGATGGCGAAGCACGACATGGTGCACGGCCTCGTCACCGATGGTGTAGCAGATGCGGTAGCAGATGCAGCAATGCACAAAAAGTATGAGCCTTGCATTTTGTCCAAGGTGCGGTGCAAGCCGTTCAATAAGAACGCGTCTCACACAAAGG
Source organism: Penium margaritaceum (assembly GCA_023375785.1). Taxonomy (NCBI): domain Eukaryota; kingdom Viridiplantae; phylum Streptophyta; class Zygnematophyceae; order Desmidiales; family Peniaceae; genus Penium; species Penium margaritaceum. The sequence goes on from SZWC01007048.1 coordinate 55,964, forward strand.
ATCTTTTGGAGGTCATTCATAGCAACATGTATGGACCATTGAAAACATCGTCAAACAGTTGCTTGCGATACTTCGTCACCTTCACACATGACTGCAGGAGGAAGCTCTTTGTGTACTTCATGAAGTGAAAAGGCGGGGTCGTGGAACGGCCAAAGGAGTACGTCGCATCGGTGGAGAGGAAGACTGGCCGAAAGGTCAGACAGTTTGTGGGCTACAGCTGGTGGATGAAGCAGCAGGGCATCAAGTGGGACCCCACTACACCATACTCGCTACAGTAAAATAGAGTGGCAGAGTGGGCAAACCAGGCGCTGATAAACATGGTGTAGATAATGCTTGTGGATGCGGGGTTACTGCGAGGATTCTGGGCAGAGGCTTTGCGTACAGCAAGCAACACCATCAAGATCACCCCAACGATGGTGCTCAAGGGTAAGGGCGGTTGGAAGACTCCGCATGAGGTTTTGAACGGACGCAAGCCAAGTGTGGCACACCTGAAGATGTTTGTTTGCAAGGCACATGCGATGGTGCAGGCGGTGCAGCGACACGACAACAAGCTGGAACTGCCGGTGAAGGTGTGCTTGCTTCAGAACCACACACACAAGAGATCATCCACAGCCGTGACGTCGATTTTGATGAGCAGCAGAGCTTTAGCAGTAGCAGAAACGGCATGAGTGTTAGGAACACTCCAAAACAAGGGGAGTGGTTCCGTCTCCTTGACTATGAGAAGGAGCCAGCAGATGGAGAGGTCGAGGATGCGCCGTTGGAGCGCGGCGGTGTAGTAGAGGGAGCAACTGTCATGGAGGACTCTGACGATGATGTAGGTGGGCTGGAGATCCGGTGGAAGGATCTGTTGGAGGAGGCACTGTGGATGCTGAAGTGCATACTTCCGACAGAATTTGGGTCGGGCGTTGGAGGAAAATCCTCCGGACGCTCCACCCATCTGGTCAATGTTTTGCCGGAGCAGGAGAGACCTTCAAGGAGCCATCCGGTCAATGTTTCACCGGAGCAAGTGGAGTCAGAAGGATTACAGCAGAGCAACGAAGCACCACTAAAACTGCCGCACTGTAGTAGGAGGAAGCAAAGAGTGGGGAAGTGTCTTGACGAAGGCACCGGTCGATGGATCAGGATGAGGCGGTGCATGCTAGCTGCATCAACAGAGCCAACGACCATGCAAGAGGCGCTTGCGCAACCCAAGGGGAAGCATTGGGATGCTGCCATCAAGTCAGAGTTGGCGTCCATTGCAAAAAACGACACGTGGAAGCTCGTTGATAGGCCGAAAGATGCCAAGGTCATTGGCTCCAAGATGGTCTTTAACACTAAGTTCACAAAAGAAGGTGTGGTGAGCAAGAACAAGGTGTGGCTCGTGGGAAAGGGGTACGTACAGCGTAAGGGTGAGTACTATGATGAGACATTTGCCCCCGTTGTCAAGTTCACAAGCATCCGGACGATCCTTGCGGTGGCAGTTGCGAAGAACATGGAGCTTCACCAGGTGGACGTGAAAAGGGCTTCCTCAACGGCATCATTGACAAAGAAATCTACATGGATGTGTCGGAGGTGGTGGAGGCTCCGGAGGGCAAGGTGTGTAAGCTGCAAAAGTTCTTGTATGGGCTAAAACAATCACCTCGATGTTGGTACGAACAGATGGACATCTTTCCAGCACAATTCAGCTTCAATCGTTGTGAGGCGGATGTAGCAAACGGACCATTTTATGGTTAAAAATGGTCGTTAAATAATTATCGGGTACTTTGGGTACTCGAGGCTCAAGTTTCGAGGAGCCAAAGCCCGGAAAAGTATAATTGGCTAGAGTCTGGTTTGACTCTAGCCTGGAAAACATCCATGGCTGGATTCTAGGTGAAAGGAGTGCCACGATGGAAACTCCATGGCGTCATTCCTCCTCCCTTCTAGTTGGCCGCTAGGATCCTGTTTCCACGTGGCAGTACCACGTGGAACGATAGGGTTTTAGGATGCCTGTTTGCAAAAATGCCCTATGACGACTACATCCGTTTATTGCGCGGTTCGTCTCAGCCAAAATGGCTAAGGCAACCATTTTTCCACTCTCCTTGGACCAACTATTCTGAGGGCCTACATTTTGGTTCCACTGTTGGTCGCAAAACGGCCCACGGCTGTTACATTGGCATCAGAGCCGGAGCTTTCGTGGAAAAAAAATGTGGGTGTCAGAAGCACTCCGGCGTCGGATTTTGACATGGACGGGCAGTGTTAGCCGCCAGCGCAGTGTACAACGAGAGAGAGAGAGAGAGAGAGAGAGAGAGAGAGAGAGAGAGAGAGAGAGAGGGAGAGAGAG
>SZWC01007048.1:58373-97491 GCA_023375785.1 Penium margaritaceum
TGAGAGAGAGAGAGAGAGAGAGAGAGAGAGAGAGAAGGTTTCGACCAGTTTGTCTAAACGCCGCTCGATCGGCGGAGAGTGCGAGAGGCCAAAGGCCGCCTGACCGGTGTGAGGACGAGCTGAGAGCTCGACGCCAAAAAGAAGTGAAACACCCCCCGGCGCGAGCGAGCTTACACCGGGGAGAGCCCGACAGGCCGAGCCCCACAGCCAGAGCCCGACAGGCCAAGCCCGACAGGGTCAGCCCGAATGCCCTAGCGGCATGACGAGTGGGGAGCGATCCTCCCCCTCCCCGTCGCCATGGGTCGACAGCCCAAAGGGGAGGAGAGGGGACGTTTTCCCTCCTCCCCCCCCTTCTGATGTGGGCCGACTGCCCAAAGGGGAGGAGAGGGGGTGTCCTCCCTCTCCCCCATCTCTCACTTGGGCCGACTGCCCAAGGAGGAGAGGGACGGGAGCCCCACTCCACCACCCCCTCCCTCCATTGTGCTGATGGCACCAAAGGGGAGGAGAGGGACGGATGCCCCCCCCCCCCCCCCCCCCCCCACTTCATGGCGTTGACAGCGCTGAAGGGGAAGAGAGGGATGGGAGGCCCTCCCCCCCACTCCACTGCGCCGATGGCACCGAAAGGGGGGAGAGGAACAGACCCTCGCCCTCCCCCCTTCTGTTGGAGATGAGAAAAAAGGTATGCTCCAATGGGGCAAAACCCAGAGGGCCAGGGGAGAATTCCTACCCTCTCCCCTGACCCTCTGCAGCCTACTCTACTCTACTCCTGCCCTGTTGGGACTGGCAGCGAGGGTAATCCCATGCCTCCACCAGTCCACTCAATTGTACCTGTTTGCGATGGGATACCTCTGAGCAACAGGATATATCATGTGGGTCTTTGCACAATGGAGCAAAGAGGTTTTGGGAAGTTCCGATGGACCGCAGTGGCTGACGTGGAGCATCGACAGGAACTACCGGAAGTAGACACGGAGGACCGGACCAGAGCGGTGGACAGGTTTTGATTATCGATCTCATGATCGATAATCGAACAACATCGGCGGCCTGCGACTTCCAGATAAAATACAATCTACGGTCTAATGACCGATACATAAATCTGTGAAGGACTGCGAGAAGAGGGGGGGATCCTGGACGATCGATCGGAGGGGATGCAAACAGACCCTTACCTATGGGATGGTTCGGGCACACTTAGCGGAACTGTGCTCAAGGACTGTCGCTGTGCACAACGCAACGAGCGAGGCGTGAACAGTGACAGGACTACATAAGCAATTGTTTTTGCTAGTTATTTTTTCTACTAGTTAGATTCAGAATGTAGCTACCCTTGTGCCCAGGAATTGGAGTTACTTGAATCAAGGATTATGTGATATCTCTCTCTCTCTCTCTCTCTCTCTCTCTCTCTCTCATCGCAGTGTGTTGTGGATCTGGTTTGGACAAGCCTGTGTTGATCCACACGAGTATGCGATTGGTCTGCGCTGTCTCGTAAGAGTTCTTGTGACATCTAACGATCCATATTTCCAACACCTTCTTCATGGCGCCGACAGCGCCGAAGGGGAAGGAAGGGACGGGAGTCCCTCTCCCCCCCCTCCCACAGTGCCGACGGTGCCAAAGGGGAGGAGAGGGATGGACTCCCTCCCTCCCCCCTTCCAATGGCGCCGACAGTGCCGACGGGGAGGAGAGGGACATAAGTCCCTCTTCCCCCCCCCCCTCTTCCATGGTGCTGACGACGCCAAGGGGGGTTGGTGAGGGGAGAGTCTCCTCCCCCCCCCTCCCCCCCGTCCATGGCGCGGATGGCACCAAGGGGGGGGGGGGGGGGGCGGGTGAGGGGAGAGACCCCCCACCCCTCGTTCATGGTGCGGACGGCGCCAAGGGGAAGCTGAGGGGAGAGTTCCCCCACTCCCCCCCCTCTCCCTCCCCAGGGCGTCAGCTGCGCCGTAGGGGCTAGGAGGGGAGTACCCACCTCCAGGCCGGAAGCCAGGAGACGGGAAGGAGAGGAGGAAGCTTCCTCCCTCCTTCTGCGCCTGGCGGAGGATTTGCGCCTGGCACAGAAAATGTGTCTCGAAAGCTCTGCTTCGTCTCCAAGTGTCGTGCGCGGGTAGCGTGGCTGGTAGCGGGTCAAAGTGTAAGCGGGAGATCAGTGGTATGAAACTTGTCGTTTTGTTTTTACTCTTACTTCTCCACAATCACCCCACCTTTTGGACCTGGTCAGCTCCACACAAATCCGAGGACAGGTCCTTTGGCTGATGTCCACTTTGGACGGCGTAAAAACCAGTTTGAAGCTCAGGAATGAGCTCCAAATTTGTGTTAAGAAAATATCTTGGTGCTGCTAGCACTAGAGGCGAGGACGATTTCCTCGGTTGAACCCGAGGTTTGGGGTCGGCCGTGGGTTCACCGCTATAAAAAACAGCATGGAGCTCAGTTTGAGGTCTACGATGTTTTTGAGAATTTCTAAATCATTTCCCTAAAATACTTCCATGTTCATCGAAAAAGGGAAGACCGATAGTTTTTCCAACACACCACCAAGTGACGCATGGAAGGTTCCAAGCATCAAAGAAAGGGGGGGGGGGAGGGCACTTAAGGTGCCAAAATCCATGAATCCTCAAGTTGAGGAATTCTATATTAACCGTTTTCACAAACGTTTGAAATGGTGAAATGTTTTGTGGTCAAACCCGGGTGTGTGGTCAAGTTGACTATGAGGTTTGATGCAAAATCCAGAAAGCTCTGATTGAGCTCTTAAAAAAATCAGCATTTCAAATTTTCATTTTCTTTTCCATTCCAAAGCACAAAAGGAGGAAAACCGACAGATTTCCATATTCTGGATGGAACACACTTGGAAATGTTTCAATGTAAGAAATTGAGCACCGATTGTGCATAAAAGTTTCTGGACAAACCTCAAGTTTGGGGTCATTTGCGAGAAAACATGGAAGTTTGACCATTAAAGCCACGACATGGCTCAATGAAAAGTGTACGTACGCTGAAAAGTTTTGTTTACGCAAAACGACAACTACAGTGTGCACCAAGTTGCAAACCCACAATGATGACTTCAATTGATACGAATTCTAAATGAGAAAAAAAAAACACCAAACGTGTTGCAACCACTCAACAACTCTCCTACTCATCACGAGAATGAAAAATGTGCAGACCGCAAAAAACAACACGGTTACACGGACGGCGACCACATCATCGACGTAAGTGCCGACTGCACTACGGGCAACAGCACAAGTGCTAGCTTTAGAAATTTTGTCAGTGTTGAGCACACCGTTGAAAAAGTTCCAGCTGCACTTCAATCTTGGATGCCGAAAGCATTCTTGATGCTAGTGCCGAACGCACTGCTCAAGGTCTACGGAGATGTGACAAAAAAAATGCCGATTGTGTATCTATGTTGGTGCCGATTGTACCAAGGATACTGGATACGTCATTTGTGCTTGGCTTTTTGTTAAGAGGAATATGTGAGTGTCGATCGTACTCAACATACACATGATGGTTAGAATCCCCAATTGAGGGCTAATTCCACTGAATTGACAAGTGCCGATTTCACTTGGAACATGACCAACATGGAAGATGCGATTGCAGCATTCATGCAAGAGCCGAACACACAATTACCATGAGCGTTGAATGTATGATCCACGAGTGCATCAATTAAATTGTTGACACAAGTGTCGAATGCACCATTGTCATAAATGCCAACTGCACGATTGACAAAAGCTACGGCTTGCACTTTTGTCATGGGTGCCGAATGTACCACTGATGCAAGTGCCGAACGCACTGAGCATGAGTTCCGGTTGGACGAGCTATGCTAGTGCTAAACACACTATGGCTACGAGTTCCAATTGGACTAGCTATGCTAGTGTTGATGGTACAACACATGTTATAAGATGCCGATTACAACAATAGCATGGGTGCCGATTGCACCCCATTGTATCAACTAGCAGAAACTAGCCAACTTGTTGTCTTGTCATGCTAGCTTGCGATAGACCACCAAACAAAAGCGTATGATCTATGCATGGAGCGGTTCTGTGGGCAAGTGTGTCAAGCACAATATTCGAAGTGCAAGAAAATACATTGCTTGACGTTTGTAAGGCATCTCGACGAAGTCGAGGATCGTCATACTATCAAATTCTTCAAATGGAGAACCGATAGGCATGGCTAGAAACAATCACAGAAGGCTGTGGTTATCAGATGTATGCCCGAACGGTATAACAAAAACACAGCGATCTCAGTCATCACCGACAGTGACGAATATTTCAAGTTAAAAACCCGCCCTGCCGATATCAGTATGAAGAGATACTTCTGAAAGAAGTACAAACCAAGATTCAAGCGGATGAATCACATGTGTGACGAGGATGCTTTCCTCAGATTTGGACCATGCTAAAGGTGGACAAACTCCTTCGTATCCATAGATGGAACGTGTTGCAAAAGCCGCATCGGTTGAGCACCAGTTCCAAAAAAAAAAAGCACGGCTTGCATGACCGCATGAGGTGAGAGCACATTACCAAGTGCTAGATACAAACCTCTTTTCAATGGGTCAAGGTATGCGATTCATACCATGGTATTACAACCACATAAATTTTGGGTACATGGCAAGCATGGAAAACGTGTACGACGTGCACAAAACCTTATCCACAAATGGTTTGTGCGTCGATCACGACATCAAGTTATGGATAAGTTGGATGGACGAACGATCACAACGTTTTTGTGACATTTGAACAAGCTGATGATATCCGCTGATGTTTTGGATTAAAATAGCGACACCATTTTACCAAACAAGTGGTTTGGTGGGTACAGGACGTGTTCTACAACAGTCAAATGTCCCATTGCCCTACAATGTTCAAAGGAAAATGCAATCATTTCATGACTAAGCCTGTGTCATGACAGTGTCATGAGATGTAAAATAAACATGCTGTGTTAGTACGAAAACTTCAATCCTCAAGGATTGACATCGCACAGTCTTTACACAAGGTGTGCAAGATGCACTAGTACCTTTTGGAGGTTCAGTGCATCATTAGTCATGGCTGATGGAGACATCGGTCCATGATTGAACGTGTCAAGGATGAAATTCCTGAATCAGTATTCAATAGGGCAGCCATTGACATCGTATGGCTCGGTGAGTGATGGATACAAATCGTGCTACCCGACTGGTATGCACGATAAAAAGGTACATGAGTGTACTCACAACCCTGTTCAGAAGACAAGGATAATTGTGAATGGGGATGTAAAAGCGCCAGAGAGGGGCGGAAACTCCTCGATGGGTCTTCAACGATCTGAGACGCCGCAGTTTGGTGGTCAAAGATGGCAAGAGTCAATGTTGGCGTATGACAAGATTCACTGAATGTCAAAAGTGGACAATTTGAAGGCAACACCTTCAGTCTATCATCACTTGGCAAGTGAACATGTCAAGGACTTTGATAGACAAAAGTACGTGAACCGTTATCGATGAAATATAGTCATCCACAGTTTGGTGAAAGTCCATTCAAGAGAAAATGAGTGACACTCATTTTCTACTAATGGTGCTCTAGAGAACTATGACGATCTCATAGACTTCTACAAACTAACTAAGAAATAGTAAGGATCACGTCAAGGTATAGGTTTTGCGTTCAAAACTTATGACCGTGGAAACAATCTATTAGCCGACAGCTTTATGCTGACATTGTGTTAGCACCTACATCTTCGTGGTTCGACAGACCACACGAGTCATAATCAACAATGAGGCAAAATAATGACCAGTGTGTAAAAAATGTTGATGTGGAAGGACTCTTCAAGATGGGCCTTGAGAAACAATTTTTTTCATCATATTCTTTTGATGTTTTGAGAAACATCTCAAAGTTGAGGCCATCGTGACATGGCACACTAGTCGTGTATGTCACGCTCTTCAAACATCATGCGGATGGATTCCGCTTATACCAAAGGCATGGTGTAGCACCGGCTATCCAATTTGTTTGAACAAAACCAATCTCCGAGAGAGATCATAATAACTACAGTGTAGTCAAACCATGCTACACTGACCTGAAAGGTCATGATGAAGCGGCTCAAGCCCCATTCGTTTCGAGGATGGTTTAATTGATGTACATTGCCGAATGCAGGTACAATATGTTTTTGGATGTTGTGGTAAAATCTAGGATTGTGATGGTTTGTCACATGTCTTTGATGAGGGAGATACCCTCTACAAGTGCCTTGGATACGGCATATGAAAAATACTCTATTGAGTGGAAGTACAAAATGTACACAATAGAAGACATTATAGCAACACGGATTGTTGCAACTTGGCAGACACAATCCATTCAGGGGTTCTCGAATGGAACCCTTGGACGTGAGTACATAATCGTATATAGATTTAGGAGCTAGTTGTTCCAGGATCACCAGATGTGATTCAGAAGTGTTTAATCACAATCACATAGAATTGACACCTGAAAGGTGTTCGTCCAACTTGTACCGCAATGATTGTGATCATGTTATAACTGTTTGGTGAGTACCATACAACAAATACTTCGTTCATGGATAGAATCCATGGTCGTTGAGATCGGTTATCTCAGCCAACCCCGTTCAAAAGTATTGTGCTTTTGACAGGGACGTGAGCGGCAGCCTATGGTACCCATTCCAGACATGAATGAGGAGATGATGGTTGAAACTAAGATCATCTAGTTGGATTATTGCCGTGTCTAATGACAGACGTTGACAACAATTGCGCGTTCCAGACGACTAATGTCGCCTCCTTCAAAGATGAGTGCAATACTTGAAGGGAAAAACAAGTGTACTCAGCAACCATGTCTTAGGACCTTGGTGCCTCCCAACCCTAAGATGAAGCTAGCATGCAAGTTGCATAGAGCTTGGTTGAGTTCAACCAACCAACCCACAGGTGCTGAAAGAGGTCTAGTAGACCTACGCGTGGTCATGAACACGAGGTTGCTAACCGAGAGGATTGATGTCCGTATCTTAGATTGTACATATTGATAATGTTGCGGGGAGGTACCACCTCGGCAACAACCCGTTGGAAGAGATCATTTCCGGACGACATGGGAAGTGTTGTGTGGACCTGGACAGTTTTCGCGGGGACGTCCGGTTGATTGGTCGCAAGGACGCTCCTTGCAAAGGGGGAGGAGGAGTCACCACAATAGCTTGCTAAACACGTACCACATGGAATGTGGAAAAATTCATAATATGTACTCTCTTCCAAACTGGCATGACATTGTTGACAATGTACGTCCCAAACGGCATCGACCATGCCACCGGTACATACGTGTGAGGAGTCTACGGTAAAGACCCGTCAACACTTGTGAAGAACGTAAAAGGGTTGTACGTGTCTCATCTTGGTAAAAGCCAACGGATCACGAAATCAACAGTGGATGTTGTACGCAAATGACCACAATAACAGAAACCACAACTGTGTGGTTGATTGTGCATGAACATGACGCAACCGTGTTGTGGATGACGAGAGTTCACACGTGTTAACTTGTTTGCACTTCTTGTTGCATGGTTTGCATCATGAAGTACGAGATGATCAAACCTCCGTTAGCAAAGACGGACCGGGACGGTTTGAAGCGAAGGGGGAGGAATGTAGCATACGGACCATTTTTACGGTTAAAAATGGTCGTTAAACATTCATTGGGTACTTCGGGTACTCGAGGCTCAAGTTTCGAGGAGCCGAAGCCCAGAAAAATATAATAGGCTAGAGTCTGGTTCGAATATAGCCTAGAAAACATCCGTGGCCGGATTCTAGATGAAAGGAGTGCCGTGATGGAAAATCCATCGCGTCACTCCTCCTCCCTTCTAGTTTTCTGCTAGGGTCCTGTTTCCACGTGGTAGAACCACGTGGAATGATAGGGTTTTAGGATGCATGTTTGCAAAAATGCCCTATGATGACTACGTCCGTTTGTGGCGCGATTCATCTCAGCCAAAATGGCTGAGGCAACCATTCGTCCACTCTCCTTGGACTAACTATTATGAGGGCCTACGTTTTGGTTCCACAGTCAGTCACAAAATGGCCCACGGCTGTTACAGCGGATCACAGCATGTACGTCCAATGCAACAAGAAGCTCCATCATATTGTTGCACTCTATGTGGAAAATCTGATCTTGTGCTCCACAGACCTGCTGATCCCACAACAGCTGAAAGAGTAGCTAAGTAGCAAGTTCCAGATGTTGGACATAAGGAAGCTAGAGTTCTACCGCGGGTTGAGCATTACGCAGAACCGGAGGACGCGCACGCTTGAGCTGGGGCAAGCCAGATATGTGGCTGAGGTGCTGAAGCGGTATGACATGGAGGACTGCAAACTAGTCTCCAGTCCTGTCTCCATGACTTGTGAACTAAGTACGGCAATGGTGTCGCAAAGAAAAGAAGAGCAGGAGGATATGGCAGGGGTGCCCTACCAATCGGCGGTGGACAGCCTAATGTACGCCATGGTGGCAACTTGACCGGACCTAGCCTACGCAACGGGCCAAGTAAGCAGGCACGTGGCCGATTCAGGGCCACTACAGTGGCAAGCGGTCAAGCGCATCCTCTGCTATGTGCAGGTGATGCGACACGTGTGCCTGAGGTTCGACGGCAAGGGGCGGGCGGACCCCTTGCGTCTAGTCTGCTGTATGGATGCAGACTAGGCTGGCGATGTGGATAAGCGGAGGTCCAAATCCGGCTACATGTTCTTCCTCGCTGGTGCAGCGGTTTCGTGGTGGAGCAGGAAGCAGGACTGCCTCACCACCTCCACAGTGGAAGCATAGTACATCGTGCTGGCTGAGGCGGTGAAGGGGGCTGTGTGGCTCTGTAGGTTTCTGGAAGAGCTGGGCGTGCCGAAACAAGAGCCTACGGTGGTGCAAGAGGACAACACTGGCTCCATCTCGCTGACCAATAACACGGCATAGCATAGAGGGAAAAAGCACATCAACGTGCATTATCACTACGCACGTGATATGGTTGAAAAGCAGCAGGTGGTGCCGCAACACTACAACACGCACAACATGCTTGCAGATTGATTGACCAAAGTGCAACTCACGGACCGGCACACGATGAGCGTGGCCGGACTTGGGATTACCAGCTATGATTGGCTGGAGGGTGCTGCAGAAGATGAGTAAGAGCAAGCAGGAGCAGCGGGCATGGCAGGTGCATGGGGGAGAATGTTGAAAAATTGCCCCTTCGCATGCCCAAGTGCGGCACCAGGAGGCACCGACAAGTCGCCAGAGAGAGGAAAATCCTCGGAATCGGATCTAGCGACTTGCGGATTGCTCAGATTTTAAAATGGAGGATCCTTTCTGAAAGTTAACAAGTTGGTAAATCCGATGGAAGTTGTTTCACCAAAATCGGACAAGTAACGAGGGATACATGAGCTTCCAAAGTTGGGATGTGTGCGGCGGCTCTGGGAGCCGGCCGCGACTTGACTGCCGGTGAATTTCGACTGAAACGAGTAACAAATGTCCATCTGGGTGCTTACCTTCTGAATACTGCTGAGGCATCCGGTAGATAAGATCCACTGAAACCAGCAGTGCAGGTTGTTACCGAGGGACTTAGCCAAAATCTTGGCGCGGAGTCTGAAAATCAGTAATACATTTTGTTACTCAAGGACTTGGTCAAGATTCTGACTGCAGGTCCGCGGGCAGGTTTCAAACCCTGTAACACACCATCATCAAACTCAACCCAAAAGTGGCCGAGGTCCATCGAAACAGTGCAGGGGACCCCTCCATCACGTGCAAAGGGATATGTACCTTGCGAAGGACAATTCGTACATGAAGGAAGGTGCCACGGCGTGTGCGCAACATGGAGGCGTTAGGCGTTGCAGTGATGGGTGAGACATGCGCTTCGACAAGGGGAAATTGGGCTATGCTTGGCCAAATTAAGCAAGGTTCGGTGCGTTGGAAAGCTCATGACTAGCCATCTAAATGATCAGATCCATGTACAAAAACTAACGCAAAATGTCGTTATTCCCTTCGGAAAACTGACTGTCTCTAAACTCCTTCTCACATAGCGTGAGGCGAGCAAAAAGCTGACGCTCAGTCTCAGATTCGCCCAAAGCAAAAGACGTGAACCAATAGAGGCGGATCAAACAGAGTTGGGACTGTACCACACAGATTTACCAATAGTCACCATCATAGCAAGGTGAATGTGTTCCAATGTCCTTCGGTTGCTGCTTCCTGGGGAGGACGACCTCAGGCTCGAGCGATGGTGGGCGAGGTACACGAAGACCACTAGTGAAAGAAATAGCACCAAAAGTGAACATCATGGCTGCTGCTGATGGCAAGAAGGTGGTGGGGTAGGAGGCGTAAAATGCTGAAAACATGATGCAGCTCTAGTGATTCCTCCTGATGCCGGTTGTGAGGCCTTGAACGTCTCCTCAATAAATCCGCAATCTCCTGTAGCGCGTTGGTCTCATGCAGTTGCATGCGGCACATCTCATCTTGCACCCAATGAAGCTCGTCAATTGTGAGTGATTGTGATTGTGGGCTTATGATGCCCGAGGAGGAGGACGAGGAGGGGTCTGCCAGGTCCTTGCCTCTATCACGGACCGACACCATGGGGCCACTCAGTATGGGTTTGAACATGAAAGTTTTCCAAACGAGAAACCAACAACGTTTCTCGAGGATTTGAGACGCTGGTACAAAATGATGTTTTGGCCCCAAAATGCTTACGTTAGCACAACTGAAGATGACATCAGAAAAAATAGGCCANTCATCTTGCACCCAATGAAGCTCGTCAATTGTGAGTGATTGTGATTGTGGGCTTATGATGCCCGAGGAGGAGGACGAGGAGGGGTCTGCCAGGTCCTTGCCTCTATCACGGACCGACACCATGGGGCCACTCAGTATGGGTTTGAACATGAAAGTTTTCCAAACGAGAAACCAACAACGTTTCTCGAGGATTTGAGACGCTGGTACAAAATGACGTTTTGACCCCAAAATGCTTACGTTAGCACAACTGAAGATGACATCAGAAAAAAATAGGCCAGCAAAAAAAGCAGGCATAAGAAATGCTAGTGTAAGGTACGTCGGCATTTTTTTTTAAAAAAAAAAATTTCTTTTCTCTTCTTTTTTTCTTCTGTTGGAAAGTTACACTGATTATGCGTGACAACACAAAAAGGAGGGGGAGACCTCCTCACCCCTTTGCTCGGCTGTGCAACTACATAGCAAGGCTTCTATGCAACAGTGTTGTGCAATAGTGGTATGCAGCAAAGCAGCCATTACTACTGCTGCACAGCACCGCTGTTGCTGCTGCGGTTGTTGCTGCTGTTGCTTTGCTGCTGTACCTGCTGCTGTAGTACCAATGCTGCAATGTTGCTGCTGCTGCTCTTGTTGCTGGTGCTGCAGCAGCTACAATGCTATTGCTACTGCTGCTGCACTGTTGTTGCTGTCCGTGGCTGCTGCTGTTGCTGGTACTGCTCCATACTGCTGCCGCTGCCGCTGCTTGCTGTTGTTGTTGCTGCGCGTTACTGCTTCATGAAGCCACCGTTGCGAGCTGCTACTGGAAGCTGCCTCTTCCACTTTTTTTGTGTCACTGGTCGTAACCAGACAGGGTGGTACTGCTACCTTGTGCTACTGCTCCCGCTTGTTGTGGCTGTTGCAGCTCGTCACTGCCGCAACTCCTCTTCCACTACGGTGGTTGCAGTTGCATGGTATTGGTACAGCTGCTGATGTTGGGACAACGTCTCTACTACCAACGTCTGATGTGACGAGTCCCAGGACACAGCTATAATGGTGACTCTCACTGCTTTTGGTGATGCGTCTCTGTTGGAAAACTCAGCGAGAAAGGTCTCGCTGCTCTGATACCAAGAGAATCCACTTGGAAGCTTCCTAGCCTTGCTACTGCGAACGTGGTGACACTTTCCAGTCAGCTTGCTCACGAGCAAGCAAGAAGGTGTAAGAAATAGCAAGGGTTAGACCAGGGAGACGTATCAAGTCTCATAAGCTCAAATAGCTCAGAATGAAGAGAGATGGAAACTGACAAGAACACAGCATAAAAACCTGTCGCGACACACTGCGGGTGATACACGCGACAGAGTCAGTTTTTTCTAAAGTTAGCCAAAAACCACTGTTTTGGCCGTAACTCTACACACTTGCATCCAAGCGCAACAACGTCTGAACATAGAGATGGAGAATATTGAGCCAGAAACTACGCTTGGTCACACGCACAGGTCCAGTATCAATCAGGGGAGACACAATACAAAACATGCAAATCAAGATCAAGACCCATGCCATCGAGAAAAATCTAACGACTGCAAAAACCTGCAGAGCAGTCCACCAGGCAGAGAGGACATTGTGGCAGCTGTCTGGCAGTTAGTTGGTGGATGGAGCCACCACCCATTGGTGCTCCGGCACCAGCTGGGTCCGTATTAGGAATCTGCACAAGCATAGGCATGGCCGAGTGGTCTACACAAACAACAACATGTGCCTTTGGCGTTTCAGCTATGTACAGGAACAGTGCCAACAACGTCTTTGTCGGTGGTAAAGGATTGCTAGTGTAGCACACGTAGCAAACAATGAAGCAGGTTGCATGCTCATGATGTTGAATGTTCTTGCCCCTCGTTCAGTGTTATAGGAAGGATCAGGCATGCTCTGCCCCTTATGGAGGTATGACCCCTAGATGTGTTGTAGTGTGACTCAACTATACCCTGTCTCTTGTGAGATATGACCAGTGAGTACACCATGTGGATGAGAGGTTTAACTGGCAATTTTTGATTCGACCAAGTGAGAGGTCATGAGTTCGATTCTGGCTCCATGCACATCTTGGCTGTTATAGAAGCTTCCAAGAAAGAAATTCCGTAGCTTCTTGGAAGCTACATGGTTGGTTTGTCACTTTGACACTAGGATGCTTATGTGCCAAGCCCACAGCACAAGTCTATTGGTGATGTGGCTGGGTCAGGCCACTTCACAGGAATGTGCTTTTGAGTTCTAGGACTCGACGGAAATCTATAAAAGGACTTGTCTTGCATGCTGATCAATCAACCCTTGCTTGATGCTCTCTTGTGTATTGACGACTTGAGCTCTTCTTGAGATGTAATGCAAAGGCGTTAGTACTCTTGAAGGTGAAGTGTATGCTTGATTAAGTTTGGGGTGCATTACACATGTCAACAAAGGAAGAAGGTGTAAAAACCTTTGTAAAAACCTTTCAATTTCTCGGCTTCTCTGCCAGAGACGGTTAGCTCAGTAGCTCACAAAGGCTTATGGGTCCACTCCTCTTGTTAGAGAAGTTTCACGCATGCAACCGCTGAAGCCACAAGTAGTGAGAGCGCCTTCGATCTCACCCAACCTCTATGTTTGCAGGTCAATCATCAGCCAGAGGGGAATGCAACACATCTGCACCTTTCCGCCTTAGGAGCTGACATCAGCCTAGACGAGCCTACATCTGCTCGCATCCGTCGATGTGAACAGGGCAAGAAGTTGCCTCTTCTCACCAACAACGAACAGTGGCCTCAAACACAGGTGCATTGGCATCAACAACAGGTGCAGCAGCTGTAGCACTTGTAGTTGTAGGGATGGCATGGACAGGGGAACCAGGTAACCATTCTCCCATCCTCAAGTTTGATGGAGAGGGGTTTTTACTCTGGAAGTGGCAGTTTGAGATCATCATGGATAATGGAGACTTGCTAGGATACTTTGACGGAACTATCCCAGCACCAAAGGAGGAGGGTGCTGACCTTGTGGCATGGGTCAAGCTCAACAAGAAGGCTCTCGCCGTTCATGTGTCCTCCATAGACCCGTGAGTCCTATCACACATCAATGGCTGTGAAGTGGTAGCCGCGGCATGCACTAAACTATGTTTCTTTCATCCTCACTTGCCAACCATCTCTTTACAGTACTAAACCTCATCAGCATGAGGCTTGGTGAAGGGGAGGATGTCTCCGCCTTTATGCAGAAGTTTGAGACGATCTTGCAACAAGCCACTGGCAAGGGGTGGGATCTGAAATCCAATATGCAAGCCATGATCTTTCTGATGACGCTGCCGGAGAGCTAGGGTCCAATGATCACAGTGATTGGAGGGTGGACTGAAGAGCAAGTATCCTTTACCACCATCTCGGAGTATGTGCAGAATGAAGCCATGCGTCACAGTAGCAGTGAAGAAAGCATGGCTACCTTTTTCCTCACAGAGTAACGGCACCTTCCACAATACCTCCTCCTCTAGGTACAAGGGAAACAACAGCACTGGAACAGTGGAAGGGGTCCAAAGCGCCATAACCGTGGTAAGGCTGGACACTGGGCTCGGGAGTTCCGGGCATCTAAGGAGGGAGGAGACGAGGATGAATGGCAAAGGGGAAATGGTGGGAAGGATCCCACAAGCTTGATGGCTGAGTGTGCCTCCAACAAAGCATTTAGAACCAGTCACCCAAAATGCAAACACTCCTCAAACTGTGCACATCACACTTCACCATACATGAGTCATTACTGAGAAATTTCCGCACGTCATTTCTAAAGAGTGGAAGGTGGCAAGTAACATCCAAACCATATAGTTTCCTATGTTTCCATCCACACTTCATACGAGGCTTCTTTTTGATAATTTTCATTTTATTAAATCAGTTACATTGACAAAAATGAAATAAATGTTTAATACAATCATGCGTACCTTTTTTTCAGTCTCCAAAAACACATGTAAACAAGTAATGTGGATTTTATAAGAGAGAAATTTCAGCAATAAAATGGGAAGAAACCTAAAGAGAGATGAATTTCATTAAAAAATGCTTCCACACTCTTCATTTCTTTTCTATATCATAAATTGTGTTTTGGGAAATTTAACGTGTTGGAAATGTTTAGAATAGCTATTTGTGGGTTTGTTTGAGCACCATGGGCTCCACAAGACTACGTTTCACAGTTTAAAGGTGTTCGAAGATCCGAAGCTGTGGTTTCGGGACTTACCAAGAATATCGGTGACTTTAGACCTGCTTTTGAGGTTCGCTCCCCCCCCGACCCAACCCCTCCCCCGGCTCCACAAACTGTATGTGGGGAGTGTATGGGACAGCACACGGCTGTTTGCAAGGGTTTTTGGCTTTGCTGGACACTAGTGTGTTTCATTAAAGACATATCCATGAAGTTTCCTTGCATGCACTTGTGGAAAAAATGTTTTCGACACGTGCTACAAGGACTACACTTCCATATGCACTCACGCCATACACTTAAGTGGTGACTGGGGGGGATTCCAGTTCCGGATTCATGTGCCAACCACCCACCATCATCGAGTGGAGAAGTGCATGTGGCAAATGTATGTGGATATGAACGTAAAACACAGCATGAGAAACTGCACAATGTACAAAAGTACACAGGTTTGTACGATGCACACAAACCGTTAACTTATGTCGATTGACAGTCTGTGTGTCTCAAACTGTGAGCAGATCTAGTGACCACAGCGATTTCACTGCTTATGTCTCAGTTATTGCAGGCAGTAAGATACCTCCGGGTTCCTTGATCGAATGGTCAGCTGGAAGATATTGGCTTTGAAAAGGCACCGCCGGGGAATTCTCGGCAACCGAACTCGGCCGGCGGCGATGCCCGGCAATTAGTCAAGCCTCGACGGCAAAGCCTGACTATAGCAATGTCAACACTAGGATTGTGGGGGAGTGGGGCTGTTGACTGCACCACTGCTTCCAGTACGCGTGTATCACGTGGCAGACTGGAAGTCAGCCAATTTGAAAGCTAGCCTGTCGCTCGAGTGACAGGATCCATTTCTTCACTGCCGCTCACGCAGCACATCTCGTTCTGGACTACCGACCGAGTTTGTCATAAAATTCACTTCAAACAGGTCAAAATGTGAGCTTGATCTACCTGATGTTCCGGACTGACTTGTGGTACAGTTTTACGACAGAAAGTAGTATGAAATTTCTAGCCATTATTGTCTTTTTGTATGATAGTATGTTCCAATGTGTCACTGGACATGTCCACCGTAGCATTTATTTGCCTGTGATAGTTTAAAATGGGGATATAACTTTGCATTTATTCAAGGATAGTTTCAAGAATATATGTATGGATTTCATCCTTGGATTTTGCACCAGGAGGTGGAGGTGGATTTCATCCTTCAGGTGGAGGTGGATTTCATCCTTGAATTTTGCACTGGTGTATAGGTAAATAAATATGTAAAACACATCAAATATGGACACTAAACTGGTGCGATCCACCTCCACCTCTCCCTCCCCAACCACAACGACCACCAACCAATCTCAAACACATTACTCAAACCAACATACACAAGTACACATTTCCAAACAAAACCTACACATCCAGCCATACACCTCCACTTACACTCCCCACATACACTTTCCACCCTAAACCCCATCCTCCCAACCACCACTAACAACATCAATCCAAAGATCATACACAAGTTCAAATCTGTACACACAACCCACCTATCCAACCATACACCTCCACATGCAATCCCCACATACACTTTCAACCCCCACACCCCCCTCTCCATACCCCACACCAATGAGCACCAACCAATCGGAAACACTATACTTAAACCAACATACATGTGTACACATTTCTGCACACAACTTCCACATCCAGCCATACACCTCCACTTGCACTCCCCACATACACTTTCCACCACAAAATCCCTCCTCCCAACCACCACTAACCACATCACTCAAAAGAACATACTCAAGTTCATATCTCTACACACAACCCACCTATCCAGCCATACAACTCCACATGCAATCCCCACGTATACTTTCAACCCCCACACCCCCCTCTCCCTCCCCCAACCCAATGACCACCAACAAATCTCAAACTCATTACTCAAACCAAAATACACAGGTACAAACTTCTACACACAACCTACACATCAGCCATACATCTCCACTTACAGTCCCCACATACACTTTCTATCCCAAAACACCTCCTCCCAACCAGCACTAACCACATCACTGAAAGCAACATACACAAGTTCATATCTCTACACACAACCCACCTATCCAACCATACACCTCCACATGCAATCCCCACGTACAATTTTTACCCTCACCCCCTCCCCCTGCCAAACCTCCACTGATAAAGTCACTACAACCAGTATACTTAGAAGTGCCTTGCATGGAAGCTTCCTAGTGTACAAAAGGAAAATACACACACATGACCTAGTGTATAACAGTCCTTTGTTGGAGGGGGAAGTCTACTTGCCCTCCTTCACAGCCAACCTGCTCTCTGTCTCTAAGATAACTGACCATCGCATGACAGTTGTCTTTACAGAGAAGGAAGCAGTGATAGTCCCTACCAAGGAAATCAACATTTCCTAGTCTGCCAAGAAGGTTGTTACACAGGTTCCTTGTGTTGATGGAATCTACATCTTGGAGACCAGCAACGTGGATTTTGATGATGAGGAGAGCAGCAACGCGGATTTTGATGACAAAGGATATCTTGGAGCAGCGGAAGAAGTGGTAGCGGAAGATTCGGCAATAAAACCGCAAGCAAATACAGCCACTGGGGCTGTTCATTCTAGCCAGTGCACATCCTGTGAAAACCTGTGGCATAGGCACTTTGGGCACGTGGCTCATCGCACATTGGTTCTCATGGGAAAGCATGAGATAGTGCGTGGGATGGAGCTAGGTGATGAGGTAGAGGAAGCCGGGATCTTGTGTGAGCCATGCCTTCAATGCAAGGCAAAGAAGAAACCCTTCAGGCGCAATGGTACACGTGCTCTCACACCCCTTGACCTCATCTACTCTGACGTGTGTGGTCCCTTTTGCATACTGTCCAATGGAGGCAACAGATATTTCATCACATGCATCGATGAAAATAGCCACAAGGTCTGGATATACTTTCTCAAAGATGAAAGTGAGGTGAAGGAGAATCTACAAGACTTTGTCGCTATAGTTGAGCGACAGATTGGAAAGGATGTGAAGGCATTCAGGATGGACAATGGGGGAGAGTACGAAGACTGTAAGGAGTGGCTCAAGACACAGGGCATTGAACACTAGAAAACTACTCGCTACTCACCTCAAAGCAACGGCGTAGTAGAGAGGATGAACTAGACCCTCTTGGGCATGACAGGGTGCATGCTCTTTGACTCCAAGCTGCCTCCTAGGCTGAAGCAGCACGCACGGCTACCTATCTTGTGAACCTCACACCTGCAGCAGCTCTGCAAAGGAGAGGCAAGAAGAAGCCTCAAGAAGCATGGTCAGGCAAGAAGCCAGATGCCTCCCATCTCAAGGTGTTTGGCTGTATTGGCTTTGCCAAGGTGCAGGCAGGTGATTTCCCTAGAAATCTTGATGCGAGAGCAGGAAAGTGTATTTTCATTGGCTATGACACAGCACATAGAGCTCATAGACTGTGGGTCCAAGGAGCTAAGAGGGTCATTTGCAGCAAAGACATGCATTTCCACGAAATTTCTGTCAGTAAGGGAGAGCTTCTCGAACTTGAGAACAATCCAGAACAGGGAGAGTGGCTCATACTTCTCAAGGAGGGAGATGAAGCACCAGCACAATGGCATGGGATAGGTACTAAAAAAGGGAGAGAAGCTGATGAAGATGACTCGGAGGAATCAGAATCCGAGTCTGACGTATCTGATCCTCCAGACCGTGAGGAGGATGCCTCTCCCATCATCAACAAAAAAACAGATCTCCAACCTCCAGGAAGCAGTTCATGTCTCAAAGCTCCTCGGCAGCATTACGACTCAAACATGGGTGAATGGACAGGTTTCAACTATCCATTCATGGTTCAAGAGGAGCCAATGTCTGTTGCAGAGGCACTCACGCAGCCTGGGGTGAAGCAATTCGTAGTGAACTCAGCTCCATCGAGGAGAAAGGGACATGGGTGCTGGTGGACAGACCTGTCGGCGCTGACGTTGTGGGATCCAAGTGGGTGCTAAAAGTAAAAAGGAAACAGGTTGGCAAGATAGACAAGTACAAAGCATGTGTGGTAGCAAAAGGTTTCTCTCAACGGCTTGGCGCAGAGTACCATGAGACCTTTACTCACATTGTGATGTTCACCTCCATCCGCTCAATGCTCGCCATTGCTACTGTGGAGAACATGGAGGTCCACCAGATGGATGTCAAGACAGCCTTTCTTTGCCGCAGAATTAAAAAAGAGGTACTGATGGAGGTTCCGGAGGGGATTGATGCTCCCAAGGGCAAGGTGTGCAGATTGGTGAAGGCGCTCTATGGGATAAAACAAGCACCATGACTTTGGTACAAGGAGATGGATACATTCATGGCGAAGGAATCCTTCATGCACTGCAAAAATGACCCTAGCATGTATGTGCATGAGAGCGACAAAGGGACTATGTTTGTCGTCTTGTTAGTCGATGACCTGATTCTATGCGCTTCTTTAACGGAGCTGCTAGACAATCTCAAGGGGCAGCTGAGTAGCGGATTTGAGATGAAGGACATGGGTCCTCTTGATTTCTATCTTTGAATTTCCATCAAGCGTGACAAAGCAGCAGGTACCATCAGCCTGAACCAGTGAAAATACATCGAGTCCATCCTCAAACGATACGGCATAGCTGATTGCAAGCCTGCCAACATACCCATGAGCTCGGAGTGCAAAGTCTCCACCTCCATGTCCCCATCTAACAAAGCGGAGAAAACTGACATGCTGGGCATCCCATATCAGTCTGCACCTGCTGCAGACTGATATTTTATGTGTGCCATGGTTGCCACCCGACCAGATATAGTATGCTGTTGGGGAGGTGAGCCAGTTTGTGGCCAATCTTGGTCCACTTCACTGGCAGGCTGTGCAGCACATCATGCGCTACCTTCAGGGGATGCGGCACGTGGGGCTCCAATTTAGAGGCATTGCTGGATCCACGTCACTTCATCTCATGTGCTACACTGATGCTGATTGGGGCGGGAATATCGACGACAAAAAATATACCTCCAGCTTCGTGTGTATGCTGAATGGAGGTTCACTCAGTTGGGCAAGTCGCAAGCAAGAATGTGTCTCTCTGTGAACAGCTGAAGCTGAGTGCATCGCCTTGGCTGAGGTGTGTAAAGAGATGTAATGGCTGCGAAGCTTGCTATCTGAGATGAAGGAACCACAGGCAACAGTGACTGTCATCAAGATTGACAACATGAGCGCAATTGACATGTCCAAGAACCCAGTCCTGTCCAGGCGTACAAAGCACATCGAGATCCGCTACCACTATGCTTTGGACTTGGTTTACAAGTAGAAAGTGGAGCTCGATTATGTTGTTACCAAGCTGAACGGGGCTTACATGTTTACAAAGAAACTGGAGAAAGATGTCCACCAGGCGGGCAGGCAAGGTATTGGCATGGTCAATGCAAGTGATGATGAATGATGATGGTCACTAACGCAACGTGCAAGGGAGAGATTTGTTGATTTTTTTTGCCCCTTGTTCAGTGTTGTAGGACGGATCAGGCATGCTCTACCCCTTATGGAGTTAAAACCCCCTGATTTGTTCTAGTGTGACTCAGCTATGGTCTGTTTCTTGTGAGATATGATCTATGAGTACACCATGTGGGTGAGAGGTTAACTTCACAATTTTTTTGATTTGGCCAAATGAGAGGTCATGAGTTCGATCCTGGTCCCATGCACATCTTGGTTGTTATGGAAGCTTCCAAGAAAGAAATTCCATAGCTTCTTGGAAGCTACATGATTGGTTCGTCACCTTGACACTAGGATGATTACATGTCAAGCCCAAATCACAAGTCTATTGGTGATGTGGCTGGGTCAGGCCACTTCACAGGAATGTGCTTTTGAGTTCTAGGAATTGTCTGAAAGCTATAAAAGGACTTGTCTTGCATGCTGATTAATCAACCCTTGCTTGATGCTCTCTTGCATATTGACGACTTGACCTCTTCTTGAGATGTATTGCTAAGGCGTTAGTACTCTTGAAGGTGAAGTGTATGCCCGATTAGGTTTAGGGTGCATGACACATGTCAACAAAGGAAGAAGGTGTAAACACATTTGTGAGCTTTTTTGGTTTCGCGGCTTCTCTGCCAGAGGTGGTTAGCTCAGTAGCTAACATATGACACCATGGGTGGAGCAAGCTTAGTGATTTCGAACTCAAGAGATGAGAAGGAAAGGTAAAGTGGGAGTGACAGAACAACATGGTGTTAGTATCCGGTTGAGCGGGCCGCCCATGAAAGAAGCTCGACGTGGAACCCGACCGCCATCCCGGGATTGAGCAGGACCGGTCGGCAGTGTGCCACCAGTGGTTACTCTCACTCAAGAATAAAATGGGAGTGTGATCATGTAGGATTAGCAATCCAAGATCACACCTCAACATCCTACCTAAAGCATGCTTATGTGGAACTAGGCCTGTAGAATTCAGATTGAGACAGGACATCTAGATCTTGAACTCATCCTTTTCCACTTTAGTACAAGATGTCTCGTCCTGGGTATAGAGGACGAGAAAACTGCAGTTTTTTTTTATCGATTTGCATTCTGCTTGTCTTGGTCTCGTCTCGGTCTTGCTCATGTCTAAGGAGATATCGATGTTTGTACCATTGCGAAGGGTGAGCGACGCCACAGAGATAGACACGGGAATATGAGAATTCATGGTGATTTCACTTCTGACTATGAGCAATGTTTTCCAAAGTAGCTCATGTCAAAAATTTCTTCTAAAAAAAGTAGACAGTTCACGAGTCAAACCTGGGATTCCAAAGGTGAAACGTTACTCTTTTCCCACCTTCCCGGACAACTGTAGATCTGGATCAGTGGACACAACAAATCTACAAGACTAGCCAGTGTTTGGAATGTAAAAACACGTGGAGCTAAAGGACAAGATGTCTATGGAATAGCTTTCTGTGGACTATCCGGCTGTAACAACACACTCACACCTCCCTGACTACGCAGTGGCATTAGCTGGCAAGGCTCCGCGATTGTGCGATCCCGGGAGTCTTGATCATAGCTGCCGTCTAGGGAAGTGACAACGTCTGCTGCTGCCATAGTCATGTTACGACGCACCTGTACGTCAATGGAAGACATCCGCAGTGTGTGCGCCACCTGAAGGCCTCACATAATCCTGGTCCAGTTGAGGAACTACTGGCACTTTGTGTAACGATGAGTACTCCTGAAGTTGTAGCAATGGGCAGAGCGCCCCTTGCTACTGCGAACCAGGTGTTGCTGCTGCTGCTTCTGCTGCTATTCCTTGTTACAGTTCTGCTTATCCTTCTTCCCTTGGATGGGCACTGTAATGACCTGAGTCTTGCCGCTTGGGATAGAGGGTGATGAGGCGGAAATGGTGGAGATAGGACTCGCGTAGTGGGACAAAGGCATCAGTGGAGTTGCGGTAACTGCTGCAACAAGCGGACTTTGTTGATTAGCAACAGCAACCTCCTGAGCTATTGTCGCCTAGAGCAAGTAGCGATGAGCCTAAGGAAGCACCTTAAATGACTCAGACAACTCGGAGAGGGCCACTTGGTCAAAGCCCGTGTATAGCTTCACGTGGTCCAGATGCGCCACCATCATGATGGTGTCAAGGGCTGTAGCTGCGTCCCACCACCAGTCCCAAGGCATGTATAAAGCCGCATGGCTTGCCTCCAGTATACTTCCGCAGGCTCTATGGGACCCTGAGGGAGGGAGTGAAACTCATGCAGGCCAGCCGCCCTCATGGCATGGATCTCCCCTGCAAGTAGTGTCAGGGATAACTCCCAGCCCTGTTGTGGGTCTCCTCTCGTCACGGTCCTGTTCTCACCAAGGAAAGGATGGAAATGGACCACGATCTTCCACGGCCTGGCATAGGGAAGACCGGGTATCGCTCTTGCTGCTCTATGGACTTGGTGAGTGTTGCGTGTCTGGTACTGTCTGCGGTAGTAGGACCAGACACCCCCAGAGTTGGCCCACACCTGAAACAGGGTCTCCCATCACTCAAAGACTTTTCCAGTATCGTAGCAGGGTGGAGGTGTCTCAAAGTCCTTTGGTTGCTACTCCATGGGGACGGCGACCTCAGGCTCTGGACATGGTGGGCAAGGTACAGGGAGACCACCCGTGATAGAAATACCACCAAAAGTGAATTTTGTGGCTGCTGCTGACAGCGAGAAGGTGGTGGGGTAGGATGCATAAACTACCGAAAAGATGATATAGCTATAGTGACTCTTGACGTCAGTTGTGAGGATCCCGAATGTCCCCTTAGTAAATCCACGATCTTATGCTACGCGTTGGTCCGATGCAGCTGCTGAAGACGCATCTCATCATGCACCCGATGAAGCTGCCCGAGGAGGACTAAGGGGGGTCTGCCAGGTCCTTGCCTCTATCACGGACCGATACCACGGGGCCTCTCAGTATGGGTCAGAACATGAAATTTGTCTAAACGAGAAACTGACAATGTTTCTCGAGGATTTGAATCGCTGGCACAAAATGATGTTTTGACCCCAAATTCTTACATCAGCACGACTAAAGATGATGTCAGCAAAAATACGCCAACGAAGAAAGATGGCGTAACAAGTGCTAGTGCAAGTTACGTCAGACTTTTTTTTTGGTTATTTGTTCTGTTGGGGAGTCATAGATTCTCTGCATGATGACAAAAAAGGAGGGGGGACCTCGTCACCCCTTCGGGCGAGTGTGTAGCTGCATAGTGAGGCTGTTGCACAGCGATGTTGTATAGCGGTACTACGCAGCACATCCGCCATAACTACTACTACATAGCATTGCTGCTGCTGTTGCAACTATTGTTGCTGTTGTTTTGTTACTATGGTTGCTGTCACTGTTGCAATGTTACTGCTGCTACTGTTGCTTCTGGCGCTACAATAGCTACAATGCTGTTGCTGTTGCTGCCGCACTATTGCCACTGCCCTCAGCTGCTGTTTCCGCTGCTTCATAATGCTGCTGCTGCCACTGCTTGCTGTTTCTGCCGTTGCGTATTGCTGTTACTTGCAGCCACAGCTGCAAGCTATCAGTGGAAGTTGCTTCTCCCACTTTTTTGGTGTCACTAGTCGTAACCATATAGGGTGGTACTGCTACCCGATGCTGCTGCTGCCACTCATTGTGGCTGTTGCAGCTCATCACTGCCACAGTTCCTCTTGCTATTGTGGTTGTGGTTGCATGATGACAACGCATCTACTGACATTGGGATGACATCTCTACCGCCAATGTCTGTTGCGACAAGTCCCAGGATAGGACTGTAACAGTGACTCTCACTTCTTGGTGCTGTGTCTCTATGGCGCAGCTCAGTGAGAGAGGTCTCGCTACTTTCATACCAAGAGAATCTTCTGGGAAGCTTCCTAGCATTGCTGCTGCTAACTTGGCGACACTGTCCAGTCAGCGGGCTCACTAGCAAGCAAGCAGGTGCAAGAAACAACAAGGGTTTAGCTAGGGAGACGTGCAAAGTCTCATAAGCTCCAATAGCTTAGTTATGCAAAGAGGTATGACAATTGACAAGCACAAAACATAATTACCTGTTGCGGCCCACCACGGGTGATGCATACGGCAGAGTCAGTTCATTCTAGAACCGGCCCATAACCACTGTCTTGGCCATAACTCTGCGCACATGCATCCAATCACAACACCATTTGAACCTAGAGAAGCAGATTCTTGAGCCGGTCGCTATGCATGCTCACACACAGAGGTCCGGTATCAATCAGGGGACACACACTATAAAACATGCAAATCATGCTCAAGACCCATGCCACCGAGAAACTCCAGCGACTGTAAAGAATTGCAGAGCACTCCAAAAATCACCCAGGCTGCTGTGGCAGCTGTCAAGGATCTGCTGGTGGGTGAGCCACCACCCGTCGGTGCTCTAGTGCCAGCTGGGTCTGTATTAGGGATCTGCACAAGCATAGAAATGGCCGAGTGGTCATAGTAAGCTTTACAAATAGATGGAGACCACTCATATCACAACACCATGCACATTTGGTGTCTCAACCATGTGCAAGAATGGTGCCAACAATATCTTTGTTGGTGGTTAAGGGTTGCTATTGTAGCACATGTAGCAAGAAATGAAGCGGGTTGTACCCTCATGACACCGTGGATGGAGCAAGCTCAGTGATTTTGAAGCTCAAGAGATGAGAACAAAAGGTTGAGCGGGAGTAATAGAACAATGAGGTGTTTGTAGCCGGTTGAACGGGCCACCCACACGAGAAGCTCGACGTCGGACCTGACAGCCACCCCCGGATTGAAAAGGACCAGTCAGCAGCATGCCACTGGTGGTTACTCACACTCCGGGATAAAACAGGAGTATGGTCCTGTGCGGTCAGCAACCCAACATCACACCTCAACATTCCTACCTAAAGCATGCATTTGCAGAACTAGGCCTGTAAAATTGAGATTAAGACAAGATTTCTCAATCTCAAACTCAATTTTCTCCACTTCGGTACGAGATGTCTCGTCCTCGGCACAGAGGACGAGAAAACTGTGGTCTTGTATTGATTTAAATTCTTCTTTTTTTGTTCTTGTCTTGGTCTTGCTCACGTCTGAGGAAATCTCGCTTTTTGCACCATGGCGAGGGGAGAGCAACGCGAGAGAGCGAGCTACCAGAACGCACCGACTTCATGGTGACTTCACTTCTGACTGTGAGCAACGTGCTCCGAAACAGCTCATGTCAACATCGTTTTCTAAGAAAAACAGGCAGTTCAAGAGTCAAACCCAGGATTCCAAAGATGAAACTTCAATCTTTTCCCACCTCACCGGACAACTGTAGGTTTGGATCAGTGGACACAAAAAATCTCCAAGACAAGCCGGCATTCGGCACATACAACCACGTGGAGCTAAACAAATTACATGAAGAGCAAATGGACTATTGTCGGTTATGTATGAAAAACGTTTTACGAACTGAACTTAGTGAAAGAGGCACAATTTCATTGGTTTGTTTACAAGAAAATAACTTCATCAACTGTTTGGATTTGAATGTTGACCCTCTGCAACCATTTCCTAACAATGTGTCTACACGCTTTCTGTGCTTATAGATCCAGTGCGCGATTGTTCTTAGAGCCTTGGCACATGTGGCAGGATT
This sequence comes from Penium margaritaceum, assembly GCA_023375785.1. Classification (NCBI taxonomy): domain Eukaryota; kingdom Viridiplantae; phylum Streptophyta; class Zygnematophyceae; order Desmidiales; family Peniaceae; genus Penium; species Penium margaritaceum. The sequence continues at coordinate 84,174 of SZWC01007048.1, forward strand.
CAAAGAAAAAATGCAAGAATCATATTGCGGTACAAGATTCTTGTCCCAATCTCGCACGACACATGACGTGTCTCGGTCTTGTCTCGTCTCTCTCGGGAAAAATCAAGATTGTCGCATGTTGTGCGGTACGAGACAACGAGACGAGAAAAATTAGTACAATTGAGATCTTGACCGGTCTCGATATCAATTTAGCACCATTTTATAGAACACAATTAACCACATCCACTACGAGTGTATGTGGATGCATGCCTACCTATAATGTTCGCTCAAAATGTGTGTTAAGCAGGAAATATGCACGTCATGCTGAAGAAAAAACTACACTCTTGAGCACAAATGAGCATGATGCTGTGGACGCAATTCTTGCACTTGGCTAAGATGCCAATGGTGCATGGTCCATCATATGTGCGCATTGAGATTCACTTTAGTATAGTAACCTGCAGTGATAGTGTGGGTTTGGGTGAACAGAGTCAAAAGGTCACTTGCATGTCTTACACCCATCACCAACACTGCCTCATGACCCGCAGACAAACAGTCCACACACACATGAAAGCGGGAGTAATGCACAATCATAACAATGCAAAAAATGACTTACGAGGTGCATTCACATCAATCTTGGACATCACAAGCGTGCAACAGACCTCTGGCATACACAGCTTCCTTGAACATGCCACTGCTGAGAGCTTTGGTGAGAACTTCCGTATGCTTTTGGCGAGTATCGACCCAAACAACCTGAACCTCTCCGGCAGCAATGTGTTCGCGTACTAAGTGGTGGTCAATATTGATGTGCTTTGTGCGAGAAAGATGTATGCCATCGTCCTCAGCAGTTGCCTTGGTGCTCTGGTTGTCGCAATGTAGAGTGGTGCAGAAGATGGAAATACACAGTTGTTATAACCAGCGGGAAAACCACACACTCTCACACGTACCTATACGAAGTGCCACGCACATTTCCTCACTGGAGCTTTGAGCAAGACATCACTGTTTTTCACGCATCCAAGAGATAGCAGTCCCACCAAGAAGGAAGATGTAACCAGTGTGGCTACGAGCATCGGTGTGGTGTGTCCAATTGCTGTCTCTATACCCATCGACGACTACCGAGGGCTATGCACGATAGCACATTCCCACACGGACAGTAGATAGCACATAGCCGATAACGTGCAATGCATCATCAAGTTTTCTCTGGCGAGACTGCTGGGAGAATTGGACTAAGAAGTTGACCGAGAAGGCCACATCAGCCCGTGTGGTGGTTGCGAGGTACATGAGAGGCCCAATCACATTTGGGTGATCGGTGATATCGACTTTCTCCCCCAGACGTGACGGACCAGGATACTTGAGCTGGAGCTGGCCTGCTGGGGTTATCAGCGTAGACCGAGTGGGTGTGTCAGCAAGCAAGGAGGCAAAGGGCTCTCCTAGGCTGCGCATGTAGGCAGCCTGATGTAGAGTGCAATGCTAACAATCACGCTACAGATCCATACCAAGTAACACTCAAGCTGTGCCTAAGTCCTACATCTTGTATTTTTACTTCAGTATGGTCTTTACCAACTTGAGAACAGCAGGACTGGGGAAGCAATGAGCAGATCCTCTACATAGAACAGAATGGCCACAAACGGCTATAAGGGTACACATAGAAAGAGTGCAGGGTCTACATTACTATGACAATAACCACCCGACTCGAGTGGAGGATATCTCCATGTTCCAGCAGTGCAGCAATTCATTGAGCCCATATAAGACCATGCACAGTCACCAAACCTTGTTGGTGCCATGGGTGAAGCCCGGTGGCTCTATCATGTAGATTTCCGCATCGAGGTGCCCATGCAGGTTCACATTGTTGACATCCGTTTGCTCCAATTCCCAGCCATGCAAGGCCACCAGGCTCCGAAGAGCGTGGACAGTGGTTTACCGCTCAACTGGAGCAAATGTCTTGTCAAAATCAGTCCCAAGGATCTCAGAGAACCTCTTAGCCCCTCAGACTTGTACATGATAACCTTGCCGTTAGGCTTCAGTTTATGTCGGAGGACCCAGCAAGCTGAGAAAGCTTTGCGACCCGCTAGGAGATCCACGAGCTCAAACACATCATGTTCCTTGAGGGCCCTTAGCCCCTCTTGCATGGATTTTCCTCATAGCTTAGCATCAGGTGCCTCACAAGCCTGCTCAACAATGGTCGGCTCTGGTGGCATAGTAAGAAGTCCAATTGTCTCGAAGCACACTGCAACATAGCCGCCAACAGAGGCCTTGAGGGTGCTATGGAAATCATGAGCAATAAGCACATAGACGACGGCAGAGTTGGAATGGAAAACACTGATAGCAAGACCATATGGGTCTGGCAGAAGGGCCAGTAGTAGAGTATGATGTACTGGTGTGCGTGTGATGTTGAGAAGACTGAGCGGACTAGGAAACATGTTGCTGAGGGAGACAGTGAAGCCTTCCTTTGTGTGTGTATGGTACTTGAGAAAATTGTGGGGATGCAAAGAACAGGGAGGGATACTGGTGCATTAGCACATGCTGTGATATGAACTGCATACGTAGGAGATGCGACAGGAGTGGACTGTGCTAGGTGCTCTGCAGGTGATTGCACCAGGACACTGGTGGGCAAAGGGGAACTCAGCCAGAGGACGCAGGGATTGAAGTCGATGTTGCTGTTGATGAGCTAGGTAAGGAGGATAGAGTGGGAGAATCACTATCAGTGGAAGCAAAAGCTGATGACTGAGAGGAAGGAAAAGAACCAACAGAAGAAGACGTGCCAGCGGAGGAGGAAGAAGCCCCTCCGAGACTAGAGGCTGAGAGAAAGCCAACCCTCCAAGCTAACGGGATGAGTATAGAGAGGAGGGAGGTGCAACACGAGACATATCACGAGGAAAGACGTCCTCAAAGAAAAGAGCGTCACGAGACTCTATTACCCGGGGCCGGTTAGTTTTCCCAGAGTGCTAGGCCTTAGACATGCTAGAGACACCAAGGAAGGTAGAGAGATGCACACGAGGACTAAGTTTGCCTTCCCAAAGGTCCTTTGGGAGCCAAAAAGCAGTGACCCAACCCCATATACAAGAAAGTCTTCCCAACGACCAAACCATTGCTCAAGGGGGGTGACATGACAAGGAAGAGGACCGTGAGGAACACGGTTCCAGATCCATATCATTTAGGACATGGCCTCAAAAGAGAAGAGCGGGGGCAGTTCAAAGGGGCTCAGGAGGGTGCGGACATCGTCATCAAGGATCCTGTTCTAGCGTTTGGAGACACCATTTTGCTAAGGTGTGTAAGGAGCCAATGGCTCCATACGCACCTCACGGGAGGACAAGAAGTGAGTAGTAGGCCAAATGAACTCCCCACTTTGGTCACAATGAAAGACTCATAGATGGTGAACACCGGCACGTTCAGTCTGGGGAAGCCAAGACACATGTGTGGAATGCACGTCACTCTTTTGCCAGAGGGAAAAGACCCAAAGCATGCGGGAAAAGTCAATAGTGGGACAAAGGACGTAACGAACAACCCCCCAAGGCATCATGAGAAAGGGGACCCATGACATCAGCATGCAAGAGGTCAAGGGAATGCGTGGTGCAAGAGGTCAAGGGAATGGGTGGAATGGGTTGAGAATAGAGATAGATGCCTTTTACCTTGAGTATTATCAAGACACCCAGTAGAGTAAGGTGCAATGAAGGTATATGCATCAAGGCCATGAGCAAGCATGTTTCAGAGCAAGCTATTAATGGCAATGGCGTGAATGTGACAGAGGTGGCGGTACAGCAATTGCGTGTGCACTTGTGGAGAGAGCATGAAACATGAACAAGGGTAGCCATGTCAGGTGTTGGCGCAAAGGAGGAAACACGAAACAAGAAATCACAGTGTTCTCCTTCAAGCAAGATACAAAAAGTGGTGCGATGCGAGAAAACATGCAATATCATGGCTAGAGGACAAGTCCATGCCCTGGTCATCGGGTGTCATAATAGATAGCAAACCTAGCTCAAGAGGGCACATACAGCACTTCTAGCAAGAACAGATCCCCCCTGGCTCAATAAACTGGATCACAGGGCACCATGGACCGGGAGGAGTTGGCCAAAGCCAGTGCAAACAAAGCAAATAGAGCCAACAGGGTCCAACGAGAAAAACGAGTGACGGAGGTTGTGTGGTGGGTGACTCCGGAGTCAAGGAATCCAAAAGCCACCCAATATGTGGACAGACGTAGGAACATGACAAAAAGAAACGATGGCGGACCATGGTGGGAGCTGCTGACCACACGCAGTGAGGCAACGAGGCAAGCAAACAGACTTCTAGTCTTCAATCCATGGAGCATCAACAGGTGGACATCCCTTGATATGACCCAATGCAGGACCATGAAGAGCCCCGTCTACAGCATACGCAAGTGACCCTAAGTCTGAATACACACCGTCACCTCCCTCATCACGAAGGTGACATTGGTGGACAACATGAGAGAGAGCTGCGTCCAACTGACGATCATCCTCTGGAGGATCAGGAGTGATGACTGTTAGCTACTGAGCTAACCACCTCTGGAAGAGAAGCCGTGAAACCAAAAAGCTCACAAAGGTTTTTTCACCTTCTTCCTTTGCAGGTATGTGTCGTGCACCCCAAACTTAATTAGGCATACACTTCACCTTCAAGATTACTAACGCCTTAGCAATACATCTCAAGAAGAGCTCAAGTTGTCAATACGCAAGAGAGAATCAAGCAAGGGTTGATTGATCAGCATGCAAGAAAAGTCCTTTCATAGCTGTCTGTCCAGTCCTAGAACTCAAAAGCACAATCTTGAAAAGTGGCTTGACCCTGCCACATCACCAAGAGACTTGCGCCGTGGGCTTGACACATAAGCATCCTTGTGCCAAGGTGACTGATCAGCCGTGTTGTTTCCCAGAAGCTACGGACTTTGTTTCTTGGAAGCTTCCACAACAGCCAAGATGTGCATGGAGACAGGATCGAACTCATGACCTCTCACTTGGCCAAATCAACAAAATGGCCAAGTTAACCACTCACCTACATGGTGTACTCACAGGTCATATCTCACATGAGAGGGAGCATAGTTGAGTCACCCTACAACAAATCCAGGGGTCATACCTCCACAAGGGGCAGAGCGTTCCTGATCCGTCGTACAAGAATGAACAAGGGCAAACATATTCAACAAATCTCTCCCTTGCACCTTGCGTCAGTTTCCATCATCATTCCTTATCACTTGCGTTGACCATGCCGATACCTTGCCTGCCCGCCTGGTGGAGATCCTTGTCCAATGGCTTTGTAAGCATGTCAGCCCGGTTCAGCTTGGTGCCGACATACTCCAGCTCCATTGTCTGCTTGTAGACCACGTCCCGAGCATAGTGGTAGCGGATCTCAATGTGCTTTGTGCGCCTGGACAGAACTGGGTTCTTGGACATGTCAATCATGCTCATTTTGTCAATCTTGATGATTGTTGCCGTTGCCTGTGGTGCCTTCATCTCAGAGAGCATGCTGCAAAGCCATTGCACCTGTTTACACACCTCAGCCAATGCTATGTACTCAGCTTCATCTGTTGAGAGAGAGAGACACACTCTTGCTTGCGACTCGCCCAACTGACATCACCTCCATTTAGCATACACACAAAGCCGGAGGTGGATTTTCTTTCGTCGATAGTGCCTCCCCAGTCAGCGTCGGTGTAGCACATGAGACAGAGTGATGCGAATCCAGCGATGCCTCCAAAGAGGAGTCCCACATGCCGCGTTCCCTTAAGGTAGCGCATGATGCGCTTCACAGCCTGCAAGTGCAGTGGACCAGGATTGGCCACAAACCGGCTCACCTGCCCAACAACATGGGCTATATCTGGCCAGGTGGTGACCATGGCATACATCAGACTACCCACTACAGACTGATATGGGATGCCCAGCATGTCAGTTTTCTCCGCTTCGTTGGATGGGGACATGGAGGTGGAGAGCTTTCACTCTGAGCTCATGGGTGTGCTGACAGGCTTGCAATCTGCCATTTTGTATCCTTTGAGGATGGAGTCGATGTATTTTGTCTGGTTCAGGCTGATGGTACCTGCGGCTCTGTCATGCTTGATGGCAATGCCAAGGTAGAAGTTAAGAGGACCCATGTCCTTCATCTTGAACCTGCTACTCAGCTGCCCCTTGAGATCGTCTAGCAGCTGCGTTGAAGAAGAGCACAGAATCAGGTCATTGACATACAAGGCGACCAACATAGTCCCTTTGTCGCTTTCATGCACGTACATGCTAGGGTCATTGTTGCAGTGCATGAAGGAATCCTTGGTCATGAATGTATCCATCTCCTGGTACCAAAGTCTTGGCGCTTGTTTAAGCCCATAGAGCGCCTTCACCAACCTGCACACGTTGCCCTAGGGAGCATCAACCCCCTCTGGAACCTCCATCAGCACCTCTTTGTCAAGTTTGCCGTAAAGGAAGACTTTCTTGACATCCATCTGGTGGACCTCCACGTTCTCGGCAGCAGCAATGGCAAGCATTGACCGGATGGAGGCGAACGTCACAACGGGAGCAAAGGTCTCATCGTACTCTGCGCCAAGCCGTTGAGAGAACCCCTTTGCTACCACCCGTGCCTTGTACTTGTCTATCTTACCATCCTGTTTCCTTTTTACTTTCAGCACCCACTTGGACCCCACAACATGAGCGTCGGCAGGTCTGTCCACCAGCACCCATGTCCCATTTTCCTCGATGGAGCTGAGTTCACTGCAAATTGCTTCATCCCACTCAGCTTTGTCAGGCNAGCATTGACCGGATGGAGGCGAACGTCACAACGGGAGCAAAGGTCTCATCGTACTCTGCGCCAAGCCGTTGAGAGAACCCCTTTGCTACCACCCGTGCCTTGTACTTGTCTATCTTACCATCCTGTTTCCTTTTTACTTTCAGCACCCACTTGGACCCCACAACATGAGCGTCGGCAGGTCTGTCCACCAGCACCCATGTCCCATTTTCCTCGATGGAGCTGAGTTCACTGCAAATTGCTTCATCCCACTCAGCTTTTTCAGGCTGCGCAAATGCCTCTGCGACAGACGTTGGCTCCTCTTGAACCAGGAACGAATAGTTGAAGCCTGTCCATTAACCTCTATCTGCGTCGTAATGCTGCCGAGGAACTTTCAGACGTGAACTGCTCCTTGGACCTGCTGGCTGTGGCTGTTGATGTAGAGGCTGGAGGTCTGTTTTGTCGTCGATGGGGGGAGAGGTATCCTCCTCATGGTCTGGAGGATCAGATACGCCGGACTCGGAGGCTGATTCCTCCGAGTCATCTTCATCAGCTTCTCTCCCTGTTGTAGTACCCAGCTCATGCCATTGTGCTGGTGCTTCGTCTCCCTCCTCAAGAAGAGTGAGCCACTCTCCTTGTTTTGGATTGTTCTCAAGTTCAAGCTCTCCCGTACTCACTGAACTTTCGTGGAAATCCACGTCTTTGCTGTGGATGACCTTCTTAGCTCCTAGGTCCCACAGTCTATAAGCTCTGTGGGCGGTGTCATAGCCGATGAAGATACACTTTCGTGCTCTTGCATCAAGCTTTGGTGGACCCTCACCGGCCTGGACCTTGGCAAAGCCGGTACAACCGAACACCTTCAGATGGGAGGCGCCCGACTTCCTGCCTAACCATGCTTCTTGAGGTGTCTTCAGCTGCTGTGTCTGCTTCTTCTTGCCTCTCCTTTGCAGAGCTGCTGCAGGTGTGAGGTTTACAAGATACGTAGCCGTGCGTGCTGCTTCAGCCCAGAACCTACGAGGCAACTTGGCGTCAAAGATCATGCACCTTGTCATGCCAAGGAGGGTCTGATTCATCCTCTCTGCTACGCCGCTGCTTTTGGGTGAGTAGGGAGTAGTTTTCTGGTGTTCAATACCCTGTGCCTTGAGCCACTCCCTGTAGGCTTCGTACTCCCTCCCATTGTCCGTCTTGAATGCCTTCACCTTCCTTCCACTATGTTGCTCAACCATAGCGACAAAGGCTTGTAGATTCTCCTTCACCTCACTTTTCTTTTTGAGAGAGTACATCCAGACGTTGCGGCTGTTGTCGTCAATGCAGGTGAGGAAACATCTGCTACCTCCATTTGACGATATGCGAAAGGGACCACACACGTCAGAGTGGATGAGGTCAAAGGGTGCGAGAGCACGCGTACCATTACGCTTGAAAGGTTTCTTCTTGGCCTTGCCTTGAAGGCATGGCTCACACAAGATCCCAGCTCCCTCTGCCTCAGCACCTTGCTCCATCCCACGTACTAGCTCCTGCTTACCCATGAGTACCAATGTGCGATGAGCCACGTGCCCAAAGCGCCTGTGCCACAGGTTCTCGGATGATGTGCACTGGCTAGAATGAACAGCGCCGGTGGCTGCCTTTGCTTCCGGTTGTGTTGCCGAATCTTCCGCTGCCACAGCTTCCACTACTCCAACATGTCCTTTGTCATCAGAATCTGCATCGCTGCTCTCCTCATCATCACTCCCAGCCGAAGATTCAGCCGTTGACGTTGTCATCTTGGTCTGCAAGACGTAGAGTCCATCAATGCGAGGGACCTGTGCAATAACCTTCTTGGCAGGATAGGAAGTGTTGATGTCCTTGGTAGGGACTATCACTGCTTCCTTCTCTATAAAAACAACTGTCATGCCATGGTCAGTTATCTTAGAGACAGAGAGCAGGTTGGCTGTGAAGGAGGGCAAGTATACTACTCCCTCTAGCTTGAGGTCGGAGTCCGCACCGTTCACACCCACTGTGACCAGCTTGTCACCAATCCCCTCAGCTGCCTCAACCTTGCCGTTGGCAACTCTGAAGTTCTTGTTGCATGGAGCAAGAGAGATGAAGTCTCTCTTCTCATAAGTGGTGTGCTCGTTTGTGTCTAAGTCAAGGCCGTAAGCTCCTGGCCTGAGTATCACCCTCCCTTTGTTGGAGGCACACTCGGCCATCAAGTTTGTAGGATCCTTCCCACCATTTCCTCCCCTCCATTCATCCTCGTCTCCTCCCTCCTTCTTGTGTGCCCGGCACTCCCGAGCCCAGTGTCCAGCCTAACTACAGTTATGGCAGTTTCCTTGACGCTTTGGACCCCGTCTACTATTTTGAGTGCCGTTGTTTTCCTTGTATCCAGAGGAGGAGGTATTGCGGAAGGTACTGCTGCTTTGTGAGGCAAAGGCAACCATGTTTGCTTCACTACTGCTGCGACGCATGGCTTCATTCCGCACATACTCCGAGACGGTGGTGTAGGATACTTGCTCTTCAGTCCACCCTCCAATCACTGTGATCATGGGACCCCCGTTCTACAGTAGCGTCATAAAAAAAATCATGGCCTGCATATCGGATTTCAGGTCCCACCTAATGCCGTTGGCTTGTTGCAAGAGCGTTTCAAACTTCTGCATAAAGGCGGAGACATCCTCCCCTTCACCAAGCCTCATACTGATGAGGTTCTATAGAATGAAGAGACGGTTGGCAAGTGAGGACTGAAACACCTTGCCCAGTTTGGCGTATGCCGCGGCTGCCCCTGGACAACCGCTGATGTGTGAGAGGACTGAGGGTTGTATGGAGGACACGAGAACGGCAAGAGCCTTCTTGTTGAGCTTGACCCATGCCACAAGATCAACACCCTCCTCCTTTGGTGCTGGGATACTTCCGAGAAAAAATCCTACCAAGTCTCTATCCTCCATGATGATATCAAACTGCCACTTCCAGAGCGCAAACCCCTCTCCATCAAACTTGAGGATCGGAGAATGATTCCCTGGTTCCCCTGTCCCTGCCATCCCTACACCTACAACTGCTAAAGCTTCTGCAGCTGTTGTTGATGCCGATGGACCTGTGTTTGAGGCTGTTGGAGGCTGTTGGTAAGAAGAGGCAACTGCTTGCCCTGTTCACGTTGGCCAATGCAAGAAGATGTAGGCTGATGTAGGCTGATGTTAGCTCCCAAGGCAAAAAGGTGCAGATGTGTTGCATTCCCCCCCGACTGATGATTGACCTGCAAACAGAGAGGTTGGGTGAGAGCGAAGGCACTCTCACTGCTTGTGTCTTTGGCGGTTGCGTGCGTGAAACTTCTCTAACCAGAGGAGTGGGCCCATAACCCTTTATTAGCTACTAAGCTAACCACCTCTGGCAGAGAAGCCGCGAAACCAAAAAGCTCACAAAGGTTTTTACACCTTCTTCCTTTGCAGGTATGTGTCGTGCACCCCAAACTTAATCAGGCATACACTTCACCTGCAAGAGTACTAAGGCCTTAGCATTACATCTCAAGAAGAGCTCAAGTCATCAATACGCAAGAGAGCATCAAGCAAGGGTTGATTGATCAGCATGCAAGACAAGTCCTTTCATAGCTGTCTGTCCAGTCCTAGAACTCAAAAGCACATTCCTGAGAAGGGGCTTGACCCTGCCACATCAACAAGAGACTTGCGCTGTGGGCTTGACACATAAGCATACTTGTGCCAAGGTGACTGATCAGCCGTGTTTCTTCCCGGAAGCTACGGACTTTCTTTCTTGGAAGCTTCCATAACACCCAAGATGTGCATGGAGCTAGGATCAAACTCATGACCTCTTACTTGGCCAAATCAACAAAATGGCCAAGTTAACCACTCACCTACATGGTGTAATCACAGGTCATATCTCACATGAGAGGGAGCATAGTTGAGTCACCCTACAACAAATCCAGGGGTCATACCTCCACAAGGGGAAGAGCGTTCCTGATCCATCGTACAAGACTGAACAAGGGGGAAACATATTCAACAATGAAATTGCTGGATGATAGACACCGATGAGAGTAGACTGGAGCAGCCCAAGCCAAAGGAGAACAGGGGTCTGAAGGAGGGCCATAGAAGACGGGTCCTCCAAACGCTGGGGGCCACCTTCAGGGATAAGGCTGATGAGGAGGACCCGCGGTGGTGCTGTAGGCTGTAGCATTGGTGGATGGAGGCACACTGCGACCGGAGGATATAGAAGTGGTGGAGGTGCGAGCAGCAGTCCCACGGCCACTGAAGGAGTACCCTCACTGTGCCTGCATGGCGGATGCAAGGCGTGCATTGTCAGGCGGTACAGGACACTTGGGAGCAGAGTGGCCAGAGGGGTCACAGTTCAAGCATGTTCTGTGCCAGAGGATGAGGGAGCAACGAAGGAGCCACTCGACCCCCATCCTCTGCCGCACCCTCCTTTTCCACCTCCCGAACTACTACTGGAGGAGCCACCTTTGCCTTTCCCCCGGCTTTGGTCTGTGCCCTAAGTGAAAAGGGAAGTGGCGGGTGTGGAGGACATGGACAAAGATGAGGCAAAGGTGGAGGCGAAGGAGGAAGGAGGTATAGTGGCTGTAGCTATAACTGTCATATGATGAATGCATTTATTCTGTAGGACTCTCCACCAGTTGGTGATGTGCTAAGAGGTGAGCTCCCCGAGAGCACTGATGCCTGGAGAAGCGTCAACAGGAACAGGATTGACGGTGAGGTGCTCCAGTTTGGAGGCTTTCACCTCCCAATAGATGTCTGAAGACTTGAGGATGAGGCCGTTGACAGTGGAGAGGACTGCCGACAGCTGCCCGGGTGCTGCTTTTTCCAAGTCGCATAGCAAGTAGGGAATGCAAGCCCAGTAAGCATCAACAGTCTTGTAAGCACGTATACATAACGTGTCAAAATGGAAAGTGAGGACACGCTGTGCCGTATGCCCTGTGACTGTGGTACACCGCTTGATGAGTGCGTATGTACCAACTGGGCCAGGAGGCGTATGGCGTGCGGTGTTAGCGTTGTAGGACCTAATCTCGTCAGTGAGATCATCAAGCCCACCGCAGATGATCGCACGAATGACGCGGGCGGCCTCAGACTCGACAGCAATACAGGGAATTATGGCAATTGGATTGGGTTCATGGTAGTATTCCTGGAGTTTTTCTTCCTGTGCCCAAGAACTGAAATAAAACTCCCAAGAAGAGGTAAGTTTGGCCTATACTACGGGGGCAGTGTGGGAGCTTTGGTAGCTCCTGCACTGGCAGCGGCGGTGCCTGCAAATGGGTTGGAAGGTACAGAACCAGAGGCGGCAGATGTGAAAGCGGGTGCAGTGGAGAATGTAGCCCAGCAATGCCAGCAACAGTGGAAGCAGATGGAGTGTTGTGGAGTGTGGGATGATGGCGGTTCATGACCAAGTCAGCAATGTGATCAACAAAGGTCTCCTAATCAGGTTGTTCACTGCGCAACTTTTTCTCTGCAGTGCGCTGGGAAGTGAGTGCAGCTTGGAGAGCAGTGCGCTTGTGCTGTTTTTTTGCTTGCACAGTAGCGGATTGGTTGTCGTCAACGGGCATGGTGCCAGGGACGCCGCTCTGCCAAGAAAATGTTGGCAGAATTTCCCTTACCTCAATGAGCGTGGAAAAGTATGGTGAGTATGTCACTCCAAGCTGTGCTGCAAGACAATGGACCTGAATGCACAAACACACTAACACGGAGGCAAGAGAGGGAGAGTAAGGCAAGAGAATGCCAATCTTACCAGGCCTAGCGATGGAGTGAGAAGAGGGGAGGAAGCGCAACTGCTATAGATGCCGCAAGAACTGCGATGGTGGATGATGTGGAGAAAATAAGAAACAGAAAAACCTGTGAAAGCAACAGTTGTGAGTGTGGAGATGGCTGCAGCTGTGGAGACAAGGATCTGGATGTGGTACCTGAAATTCACAGATGGAGTAGATGAGGCCAGCCTCGTGGAGGTGTGAATAGTGGCCACTGCACTGGAGAGTGTAGTGGCTGCTGCTATTCTTGCTGCTGCTACTGCATCTGCTACTGTGGCAACCTGTGTAACAAAGTTGACTGTAGCCACTGCTAGGGGCCCCTGATTGATTGCAGCAGTGGTATATGTTGGCCTGAGGGTGAGTGTGCACCCTGGAGGGTCCCTAGCAGTGGCTGGTTCACACCACCAACTGTTTTGGAGAGACTGAAACTATGGAGGCAACTGGTTCCAAGGATGGCAAAATCTGGTCAGAGATTGAGGCAATAGTTTTGGCCTCAATTGACTGGGAATGTACACTTTTTCAAGGCTCACAAGCAGTGGCATTTTATAGCCACTGATCTAAGTTTTCCAGAACACCAAAGCATGCCAGATTTGGAGCTTCCTAGCAGATTCTATGGCTTCTAGAGTGCTCCTTGGTAGGCTGTCCTTTTCCCACCTAGGAAGGCATCCCTTCCCTCCTCTAGAAGCTTCTGCCCCTTCCTAGATTCCTCAGCTTGCTTCTAGTAGGAGGGAAGGTGTCCAGAAGACCAAGACACCTCTAGATGCCTTGTAGGACAAGTCACCCCTTCTAGAAGGTGTGCCACCTTCCTGGACCCTCACCTGGCCTTCTAGAAACTTAAAGAGGAACTCTAGAGGTTGAGCTAGCTTCCTGGCATCTATTTTCCACCTCCCTTGAGGCAGGGCA
>SZWC01007048.1:98661-132655 GCA_023375785.1 Penium margaritaceum
GATGGAGAAATGTGGCAGAGTCGGCGGTGCCATAGGTCCAGGTCTCCTCCATCCTTCGTTGGAAGATTGGCGGCGTTGGACCCCACCCGGCTGCTGAGGATCTTCGCGCGTAGCAGGTACAAGTCGTCCTCCCTCTTGGCACGCGCAATCACCTCACCTTTGCCCTCTTTGCGGATGACGGCCTCCTTCTTTGTGAAGAGCACCTCAAGTCCCTTGTCGGTAAGGCGGCTAACAGAGAGCAGGTTTGCCCCAAAGTTAGGCATATGCAGCACATCGTAGATTGTGCTCGTAACAGGTTTTCCATCCACAATTGACTCAATGCGGACGTTACCCTCACCGGCGGCCACCTCTGTTTTTCCATTGGCCACCGTCATACGTCTCTCCGAGGCGCCGTAGGTGACAAATGCCGCCCTGTTGCATTGCGTGTGGCAGCCTGATCCAGAGTCGATGACGGCAACTCCCGGATCCTTCAAGTTGGTGGAGTTGTACATCCCTTCCCTCCTCTAGAAGCTTCTGCCCCTTCCTAGATTCCTCAGCTTGCTTCTAGTAGGAGGGAAGGTGTCCAGAAGACCAAGACACCTCTAGATGCCTTGTAGGACAAGTCACCCCTTCTAGAAGGTGTGCCACCTTCCTGGACCCTCACCTGGCCTTCTAGAAACTTTAAGAGGAACTCTAGAGGTTGAGCTAGCTTCCTGGCATCTATTTTCCACCTCCCTTGAGGCATGGCATAACTTCATCTTGTGGGACTTGAACCCGGGCCCCTGCCTCTAGAGGTGGACACCATTAACCACTAAGCCACTAAGGCTTGTCTTTTTGGTGTTCCTTTTTTTTTGGAGTCACTCCTGCCATGGTGAGGAGCATCATTCCAACAGTATACGTCTCAATGGCTTGTCCAGCAACAGTGCTAGCAGGTGCACGAGCAGCACGTGCAGTTGCAACAAATGTGGGGGCAACAACAGCACGGGAAATAAGTGTTGCTTCTAGAATGGAATGAGTTTCGTAAGGTTCCGAATATGCTGATTCTTAGCCAAAGACTTAGGAGATACAGCATGGTGAGAAACAAAGGACCTATGGTTTGCTGCTGGGACTGCTGGTACCACCCCGCAGTGGGCAGTACGCTGGATCTGTTGACGTGTCGTATGGGTAACGGCTGGGCTTACAGAAAATCAAAGTGGTCAAAAATCCCGTGGTGGCCCGGTGGCTGGTGATTTTTGCGCATTTGGTGAGTCGTAAGAAGCAGACAGGAAGTTTGGAGCGCCTTCAACGGCATCCTCCCTCTCGCAGTCTAAGGTCAGATAGTCTTCCTCACCATGTGATACCCTGGACCACGGCGGTGGAGTTGTGACAACACCTCACACTCCGTCATGCTCTTGTAGTAGGTGGCGTCGTCCTCAGGGCAAGAACACTCATGTACGGTAGTGGGTGATGTTGGGATCAGCTCAGTTATTGGGGGTGACGCCATGGTGTTGACTTGTCCAGCTGCCTTGCTCGATAGCCACTCAAAACACCAAAGTCACAACTGGAGAGTCAATGAAAGACAAAGAAGGAGGACTACTGTTTTCTTCTACGAGAATGGAAGTAGAGGCTGTTTTCCCACCTGCTGTCACCCTGTGACTTCAGTGGCCGTCGCTATTGCAGCTGCTGCTGTTTTTGCAAATACTGTGGCTATGGCAGCTCGTAAGTGATGGGAGAGGCACTTGTTGCTGAACTTCTGTCGCGGTAATCACTGCCGCCACCAATGCGCATGCAGCGGTGGAGTTGTAGATGCAGAAGCACCTCGAGCTGCAGTTGAGGCAGCTGTGTCTGTAGTAAGTGGTGCAGACGCACCACGTGGACAGCTGCTGTGGTTGGCACTAAAGGCATCGATGCAGTGACTGTGATTGACGCACGGGTACAGACACACCACGTGCTGATGGTGCCGCTGCTGGTGCCGATGCACGTGGGTGATTGTGTGGTACAACTGTGGTCAAGGTGCACGTAGAAGAAAGAACTCTGTGAGAAACAATGCCGCAGCGATCGTTGCTGCCACAGTTATAGCTGCCGCAGTCAATGCAGCAGCCACAGCTGCTACCCGGGTTCAAATGCACCACGAGTTTGTGGTAGACGGGTGCAGAAGCAGTGAGGGATGGCCCAATGCCGATGTTAGGGTTGCTTTCAAAGAGATGATAGTGGTCAATCAAAGCATGGACACGTGCAGCCGTGAGCTGCATGTTGTGAGTGGAGCTGTTGCTGTAGATGTAGCAGGTGACTGCTTAGACCACCGCTAGGTTGAGTAAACGCCGCGGCGGTGGATCCAGCCCAGATCAAAGATGGGAGAGGGAAGAGTCTCCTCCTATCACATTAGGCGAGGGTGTCCTTGGTCTGATACCAATTGGTGGCAGAGGGTTACCAGTGCAGCACACGTAGCAAGCAATGAAGTACGAGGCACGCCCATGAAACCATGAATGGAGCAGAATTGGTGCTTAGAAGATCAAGAGACAAGAACAAAGGTTAAGCGGGAGTAACGGGACCAAGAGGTGTTAGTAGCCGGTTGACCGAGTCACCCACGCGAGAAGCTCGACGTGGGGCCTGACTGCCACTCCAGGACCATTCGGCAGCGAGCCGCTAGTGGTTACTCACACTCCAGAATAAACCGGGAGTGTTGTCTGGTAGGATCAACAACCCACAATCACACCTCAACAGTCCTACCTAAACCATGCATAACCATAACACAATTAACCACATCGACTACGAGCGTATGTGGATGCATGCCTCCCTGTGATGTTCACTCCAATTTGTGTAAATAGAAAACAAGCACGTTACGCTGAAAAAGCAACAACTCTCTCAAGCACAAAAGAGCATGATGCTATGAGCACCATTCTTGCACTTGGCTGAGACGGAATGGTACATGGTCCATCGTATGTGCACCTTGAGCTTCAGTTCAGTTTATTCACCTGCAGTGATACCGTGCGTGTGTGTGAACAGAGTCAAGAGGTCAACTCTGTGCCTTACACCCATCAGGAACAGTCTTGATGTACGCGAGAGCTAAATTGTTCTACTCTACTCAACCTGCTTATATTCTGTGGAATAATACATAGAACAGATGATGGATTTAGGCATGCACCACATACGCTTGTGGTCGGCGTGGTTGACTATTATCTGAGTCATGAATGCTTAGAACAGATGGTTGGATGTTGATTCTGGGTGGCTGATCCCTTGGGACCACACGAATGGTTGTCTTGGTGTGTGAGAAACCACCGGCAGCTCTTGCTGACCTGCCCGGTTTGATCCCGGGGTAGCCTCCGGGCCCCACGTTGAGACCCTTGCTGGGTGACCCGGTCAACTGGCGTACATCTCCTTGTTTCCCTGTCACTCGTGTACACCCTTGAGGACTTGTTTTATCCAAGGCTTCATCCCGTTATTTCTCCCTCCCACCCTCTCCCCCGACTGTCCATGGCCATGTATTTGTTCCACACAGTGTGAATGTCTTCCCTCACATCCTAACATTCTTCCCTACCTACTGGTATCAGAGCGTGGGGACTTACGCCTGTTGTTAATGGGCATAATACACACAAGTGACCTCTTGAATCTGTTCACACGTACACACATCATCACTGAAGGTGATTGATCTGCATCAGAGCTTGGATGAAAAGCCGATGCACATCATGGAGCACACACTGATGCGTCTTCAGCCGCGTACAGAAGTGGCAAACACAGCATCCAATCTAGATGTGTTTTGAGAGCTTGATTGCAGTGCTGAGTTCCACATGCTTGGCGTTTGCATAGCATCACATGGAGCACATGTAGCCAAGGGGAACATGCATCAACAAACGCGTGTGGTCGATGTGGTTTGCAGACATTTGATTATGCATATGATAGAAAGATGATGCTGGGTTGCTGATGTTGGCCTGAGGGTGAGTGTGCACCCTGTAGGGTCCCTAGTAGTGGCTGGTTCACACCACCAACTGTTTTTTCAAGAGACTGAAACTGTGGAGGCAACTGGTTCCAAGGATGGCAGAAAACTGGTCAGAGAGTGAGGCAATAGTTTTCGCCTGAATTGACTGGAAATAAACACTTGATCAAGGCTCACAAGCAGTTGCATTTTATAGCCACTGATCTAAGCTTTCCAGAACACCAAAGTATGCCAGATATGAAGCTTCCTAGCAGATTCTATGACTTTTAGAGTGGCCCTTGGTAGGTTGTCCTTTTTCCCACCTAAGAAGGCATCCCTTCCTTCCTCTAGAAGCTTCTGCCCCTTCCTAGATTCCTCAGCTTGCTTCTAGTAGGAGGGAAGGTATCTAGAAGACCAAGATACCTCTAGATGCCTTGTGGAACAAATCACCCCTTCTAGAAGGTTTGCCACCTTCCTGGACCCTCACCTGGCCTTCTAGAACCTTAAAGAGGAATTCTAGAGGTTGAGCTAGCTTCCTGGCATCTGTTTTCCACCTCCCTTGAGGCACGGCAGAAATTGATCTTATGGGACTTGAACATGGGCCCCTGCCTCTAGAGGTGGACACCATTAACCACTAAGCCACTTGGGCTTGTCTTTTTGGTGTTCCTTTTTGGAGTCACTCCTGCCATGGTGAGGAGCATATCCTCAACAATCTCCCCCTTGCGCATCACCCATGGCAGTCGTCCATGTTCAACCTGTAACTGAAGAGCCTTTCTCCTTGTGGGAGGCGAGCTCAGATTTTATTGCTCCCTCCCACTCAGCCCCATCCTTCCGATGCAGTGCCTTCGTCACGCTCCTCTTGCGTGAAGAAGACTTGTGCAAACCTGGTCAAGATGTCCTTGTCGGCATCGTACCTCTTTGTCCTTCTTCGTACACGGCTGCTCGTGCGGGGCTCTTGAGGCGGTTGTTGTTGTTGCTGTCCCCTTTTGGCGCCATCCTCTCCAAGCGCCTGCTCCCCTTCTCTTGGAGACCTTGAAGACATCGATCGACTCCCCGCCTCCACCCTCCATCTCTGGTGCTTCCGATTCCTCATCCGAATTGGCCAAAATAAATTCTGCCGCTCGCCTATCCCTTCGTCGATCCTCTCTGGCTGGTGCTCCTGCAAGGACGTCACCCTCATTCATGTCCTCCGGCGTCTCCCCCTGAAGGAGTGGCAGCCACTCCCCCCTCTTGGAAAGACTTGCCACCTTGTTCGTCCAACGGTTTTTCTCGTTGAACGTGACGTCACGACTCTGCACAATCTGCTGCCTCCTTGGGTCAAAGAGTCGGTACGCCTTGCTTGCGCTCTCATACCGAAGGAAAATACACCGGCGGGTTTGTGGGTCTAGCTTGCTCCGCCCTTCACGTGCCTGCACCACCGCATGTGCAATGCAACCAAACGTGCAGAGGTGACCCACTACCGGCTTCCTCCCGCTCCACACCTCTTGTGGCGTCTTCCATGCCTTGCTCTCCTTGTCCTTCAACGGCTTGGTCGGTGTAAGGTTCATTATGTATGCCGCTGTCCGTGCCGCCTCCACCCAATACCATTGTTGAAGGCCGGCGTCGCTCAACATTGATCACACCATGTTAAGGATTGTGCGATTGCTCTCTCAGCGACGCCATTGTGCTGCGGGGAGTGTGGAGTTGTTTTCTGCCACTCAATCCCCTTGCTCTTCATCCACCCAAGGCAACCCGCATATTCACCACCATTGTCGCTCCGGAACATCTTCACCTTCAACTCTGTCTACCGCTCCACGTCTGCCACAAAATCTTGCATGCATGCAAGGACTTCGCTCTTCCTCTTTATGAGGTAGAGGTACAGTTTGCGGCTGTGGTCGTCGATGAAGGTGAGGAAGTAGCAAGCTCCACTGATGGAGCTCTCAAGTGGTCCACACACATCCGTGTGTACCACTGCCAAATTTGTTGATGCACGCGTCCCCTTTGCCACAAACGGCTGCTGTGTTGATTTGCCGATGATGCATGGCTCACAAACGGTCTCCTTGGTTCCATCAAGGCCACTGATTTGGAGACCTTGCACCACCTCTCTCTTTGCCATCTCTTTCACCGTCGATGGAGAAACATGGCAAAGTCGGCGGTGCCACAAGTCCAGGTCTCCTTCATCATTCATTGCAAGATTGGCGGCGTTGGACCCCGCCCGGCTGCCGAGGATCTTTGCGCGTAGCAGGTACAAGTTGTCCTCTCTCTTGGCGCACAATAACCTCGCATTTGCCCTCCTTGCGAATGACGGCCTCCTTCTTTGTGAAGAGCACCTCATCTCCCTTGTTGGTAAGGCGGCTGACAAAGAGCAGGTTTGCCCCAAAGTTCGGCATGTGGAGCACGTCGTGGATTGTGCTCGTGACAGGTTTGCCATCCACAATAGACTCAATGCGGACGTTACCCTCACTGGCGGCCATCTCTGTTTTGCCGTTGGCCACCGTCATGCGTCTCTCCGAGGTGCATTAGGTGACAAATGCCGCCCTGTTGCATTACGTGTAGCGGCCTGAGCCGGAGTCGATGACGGCAACTTCCGGATCCTTCAAGTCGGTGGAGTTGTATGCCATGAGGGTTGCTCGTCTTTCTTCCCACCCAGCTGCAACCGGTCTGGCTTCTTCTTGGGGCAATTGCGTACATAGTGGCCCTCCTTGCCGCAGTTGAAGCACTCCCCCTTCCTGTCACCCTTCTTGGTGCCCTGTTTGGCACCCTTCCACTTGTCGCCTCGGCCTCCAAAATGAGGATGAACTGTGTACGCAGAACTTGATGCCGCTGCACTCTCTCGACCGCCATGTTGCATTTACTTGTTGCGCACGTACTCAGCAACCTTCGGGTACTTCAGCTCATCGGAAGGCCAGCCACCAAGGAATGTGATCATGGGACTCCAACTATCTGGCAAGGCCAGAAGGAGGATCATAACTTCCAACTGAGATTCAACCTCCCAACCAGTGGCCACACACTCAGCTGCGAGTGACTCAATCTGCTGCATAATCTCCATGATGTTTTCACCTTCGTTGGCTCGGAGGGTGACAAGCCGATTGAAGATGAATAGCTGATTGGCGAGGTTGCTTGACTGGTAGATGGAGCAGAGTTTTGACCATGCGTCTGCGGCCAGGGTGCATCCTTGGATGTGCCCAAGTTGTGGTGGGCATAACGCAGACACAAGGAGCGCCAACGCCTTTTTGTTGCGCTTCTTGTATGCCTCCTTCACCTCAGCCGTTGCAGTCTAGGGCGGAGTAGTCTCATCACCATTTACAAGCTCAAGCAGTCCCTTGTCGTCGAGGAAGACCTCAAACTACCACCTCCACAAGGCAAAGCCTGTCCCATCAAACATAAGGACAACACTGCTACTCTCTTACTCGCTGGTCGCCATGTCTTGCTGTCGAGGTGTGAACTCAAGCTGGCTTGGAACTCCTTAGAGGCGTGGGCCCATAACCCTTTGTTTGCCTGAGGGTGAGTGTGCACCCTGGAGGGTCCCTAACAATGGCTGGTTCACACCTCCGACTGTTTTTGGAGAGACTGAAACTGTGGAGACAACTGATTCCAAGGATGGCGGAAAACTGGTCAGAGAGTGAGGCAATAGTTTTGGCCTGAATGGACTGTGAATAAACACTTGATCAAGGCTCACAAGCAGTTGCATTTTATAGCCACTGATCTAAGCTTTCCAGAACACCAGAGCATGCCAGATATGAAGCTTCCTAGCAGATTCTATGACTTTTAGAGTGGCCCTTGGTAGGTTGTCCCTTTTCCCACCTAAGAAGGCATCCCTTCCTTCCTCTAGAAGCTTCTGCCCCTTCCTAGATTCCTCAGCTTTCTTCTAGTAGGAGGGAAGGTATCCAGAAGACCAAGATACCTCTAGATGCCTTGTAGAAGAAGTCACCCCTTCTAGAAGGTGTGGCACCTTCCTGGACCCTCACCTGGCCTTCTAGAACCTTAAGGAGGAATTCTGGAGGTTGAGCTAGCTTACTGGCATCTATTTTCCACCTCCCTTGAGACACGGCAGAAATTGATCTTATGGAACTTGAACCCGGGCCCGTGCCTCTAGAGGTGGACACCATTAACCACTAAGCCACTTGGGCTTGTCTTTTTGGTGTTCCTTTTTGGAGTGACTCCTGCCATGGTGAGGAGCATATCTCCAACTGCTGATCCCTTAGGACCACACGGCTGGGTTATCCGGGCTTGTGAAAACCATTAAAAGCTCGCCCGCTTACTGGTTTGGTTTGATCCCTGGGTGGCGTCCGGGCCTTATGTCGAGTGTCTCGCGTGGCCCAGTCATCCGGCGTATATCACCTAGCTGCCTTGTTCCTCTGTGATTACTTCCTGTGTTGTTGTTCTCTACAAAACCAAGGATCCCTCTTGCGCTATTCTATGGCTACACACGTGGTACTTGTCTCTCATGTGTCACCTTGTTCGCTCTAGCTAGCATCACCACCTACTGGTTTCAGAGCGTGGAGGCTCACACCTCCCGCTACGGACAGAAAAATACCTCTTCCTCACTTGATCTTGGACCGGGCCTGCTGGTTAGGTGCATACCGTGACTTCTCCAGCAGCTCTCTTGCTGCCTTCGCATTTGCGTTAGTCACAAAGCACTAGCACTCCTGCTTCTGCAGTAGCACCCCAACGGCAATGACTGTCATGAATACCTGTCTGACAACATCTAAGGCCGACTCTCCGGCCCTGGATTCAAGCTGCTGCTTCGCCATCAATGGCTTTCTCGTACACATGTAACAGCTCTCTCGCGTGGATCTGCACCCAGACGAGTCCGAGACATTGAGGCAATATCGGCCAGCTCCCTTGCCGCCCGAAGCAGTAGCAGCCGTTCAAAGCAGCAACTACAGCAGCCCTCCCTAAGTGCACCTTCAATCCTGACCGGCTCTTCTGCACTGTGCGCTGCACCATTGCCTTTCCGCAAACGCACTCGTCTGCAATCTTGGGGCAACGACAATTGTTACCCGCATCCATGTGAGAAGTGTGGTAACAATGGCAGCGTTCCAACTATGGCCCTGCTGCTGCCTTGTCCACATCAGTCTTAATTGCTAGGCCCTCTCTCTGTTCTGACAAGTCTCATTGTCTGCTAGGCAGACGCATCTCTGCTACCACGGCAATCTAGCCTTTCCGTACCAGCCGCATTCTAACTACGGCTCTGCCCTGCTGCACTGCCACCTTGTCGGCAACAGTCCTGCCTGCCTGGTTCTCTCTCTGTTCCCACAGTCTCTCTTACTTCTAGACAGCTATGTCTCAGCTGCTGCGGAATTAGCTCCTATTCTTGACAGCTGTAGCTGCAGATTAGCAGCAGCAGACACAATTAGATCACCATCAACGGCAAGCAGCACTTGTCAGTTGCCCTGAGAGGAAGCTGAGCCATCATCACCCTGGCGTTCCCACCGGATACCAACTCGGTGCCTACGTCTCTGACCTTGGCTTGTAAGGATGCGCACATTGAGGAAAAAGTAGCGTGTTACGAGGCAAGAGTGGAGTGGGAAGAGAGGTCAAGAGTACATCACCAAAACCCTGGCTACTATCCCGGTGGGGACTATGACCCAGCAGATTGGTACGAGCAAGAGAACAATGTCCACTGTCAGTGAGCCTCATATAGCTCCCCAACACTGCAAACATCCCCAGCCATAGCGCCTCCACACAATGAACGGACTCTCCAATCTCCTGTAAGCTCACCCGTTGCCGGTAGAACCCACTTGCAGAGTCAGTGTGCTGCTCCCGGTGGCAAAGCACATACAGCTGCAGCAGCCACTCATTGATTGTCAGCTTGTCATTCCTCTTCTCCCACCACTACCATTGGCTCAGTGTCATCCTCATCTGCACCACCAGACTTCCTGTCCATTATAGAGATAGCACTAGTCTCCAATGCAGCTGTTGTATCCACGTTTGCTGGCACTGCACGTGCTGTTTGTGTTCCTACCAGAACAGCTGCTGGCAGAGATGTTGAGACATACACAACAGCTGCATTTGATCAGGAGCATCTTGCAGCTGTAGGAGTCAACATCGCTATCCAGTTTGCTATTGCAGCAGACGTAGTGGCCACAGCGGAGGCAGCCTCAGCTAATTCATTCTCGAGTGCTGTGTCTGCTATCCAAGCATACACGTCACTGGCCTCATCCACTCCATTTGAATCTTGGGCTAGCTCTCACATCCTTGTGCTCGTCTTTGCAGCAACAGCCATCTCTACCCTCATAGCTGCTACCCTGGCTGGTGCCACCTGCCTTCTTGTGTTCGCTTCATCTGTTGTAGCAGTCGTTGCAACATCTACAGCACCATCACTTCCTTCCCACTTCTAACTTCTCTGCTTGGTCCGCTGAGATTGGCTCCTGTCATTTCCCTCTATCTCTGTGGCTTGGTTCTGCGTTGGCGTGTTTGTGCATCCAGGTCAGTTTCCTTTCAGCACAACACCGAGCTCAGACCTCATGATTTTCCAACGCCCACTAGGGCAAGGGAAAGTATGCTGATTTTTTTTTGGCGGAGCAAGCATTTCTCAAACCATGCCAATACACTGCACTGTAAGAAGATTTGTAGCACAAGTACACTGAGCTCTAGAACACATTTACTGTGCAACGCAAGGTGAAGAGAGATTGTGTCATGAGCAAGACAATCAGGATACATTTGCTGACCACATAGCTGAATTTGTTCTCAACCACCTTCAACCCATTCTGTGCACTACTCCCTCCATTTCCACAGCTGTTGGTTGATGGAAACTGGGGCAGCCCTCACGGAGGTGTCAGGCTCACCAAGAGCCATCTAGGCAGGACCAACTATGTGTGAGAGGGAGTTGAAAGTTACACAGACAGAAATCAAAAAAGAAAATTTAGGTGTGCAGATATCGAAAATATCTGAATTAACACTTGACTGAGAAATTAAGTAACCACAGCTTTCTAACAAGCCCTTATATGCCTCATTTTACATAGGGAGCACTGCGATACACTCTGTCAAAGTCTACCCTCTAGCACACTCTCCTAGCCTTGCAAGAGGAGCGGCAGCCACCTTGTCACACATGAGAATTACGTCTTACACGATCTGCACGACCAAAAATCATGGACTGCACCTTTTTTTAAGTCTCCTGGAGGTCCTCCAGCTGGCTTTTCTCCTTGAAGTCCGTTCTCAGCCTTCCTGGTGAATACTTCTGCCGCCTTTTGAGCTGAAAGTGCTGAGGTCGTCACCCATGATCTCCAAACTTAAGAAATCCACATCGCACTCAAACGGACTCCAAATTGAGTTCCGTAAAGTGTGTTGGAACCTGTGAAACATCCTCTATGCAGCTGTCATGCCAAATTAAATTTATTGAGCAACCTATTTTTGTCACTTTCTCGCACCCTCATATCCATCATTCTCCCACTTTGCAAGAATAAAAATCACACAAGTCCGCACTTTCCCCTGAACTACTGAAAGCAGTGCGCTGCCAGCAGCTTGGTCAGGAAGTCTGCCAGCATCATGCTTTGAGGGCAGAACTTGATCTGCACCACCTGCTTTGCCACGAGCTCGCGGATGAAGTGATATTGCAGGTCGATGTGCTTTATGTGGGCGTGAAACTCTGCGTTCTTGGTCAGAGCAATGGCGCTCATGTTGTCACAGTAGATTGTAGTCGCTATGGTCTGCTGCTGTCCAAGGCTTTCCAGCAGCTCACGCAGCCACACGGCTTCCTTTGCTCCTTCACTCAGGGCGATGTACTCTGCTTTGGTGGAGGAGAGGGCGACACACTCTTGTTTCTTGCTCCTCCAACTGCTTGCACCTCCCCCGAGCACAAACACAAACCCACTAGTCGGCCTCCTCATGTCCAGGTCACCCTCCACAATCTGTTTCGCTGTAGCCGATGAGGATGGGGCTGTTGTTGCCGTTGAAGGTGAGGAAAAGGCTGCTGCTGCTGTCGAGGTAGCGCAGTACACGCTTGATCGCCTCCGAATGCGGGACATCCGGATTCGCGTAAAACTTGCTGAGCACTCCCACTACTTGGCTGATGTCAAGGTGCATGCCAGCTACTGCATACATCAGGCTCCCAACTGCTGCTTGGTACAGCAGAGCTTCCACGGAGGAAGTTGCAGAAATAATAGGAGAGGTACTCTCCTCCACCGTTGATGGGAAACACCTTCAACCACTTGCCACTCTCATTCTGTACAGCAGCAATCCACACCTTGAAATCATCAAAGCACTCATCTTTTCGAGTCAGGAAGGATAACCACGTCTTCCTTGACTTGTCATCAATGAATGTGACAAAGTAGAACCTGCCGGACAAGGAGTGAGATGGCATGGGACCGCACAAATCAGAGTGGACGAGTGAGTGAAGCTCATCCGTCCCCTTCCCTTCCCCCATGAAAAGAGAGCGGGCTTGCTTCCCTTCAATGCAGCTCTCAAAATCCAGTTCACCTGGCTGATTCACCCCCCTTGAGCTCCAGATCGCGGACCATCTGCTTCATGGAGATGATCGTGCCGAAGCCGAGGTGACCAAGCCGGCGGTGCCACAGGCCGATATCATGTTTTCCGTCTCTCGCCGCCAACGCTGAGTCGGCTTCCTTCTCTGATGCCACATAGAGACAGTACAGTCTGTCCTCCTTGTCCACTTTTGCAAGTACATGGCTTGCACGGGCAGAGATGGTGCAGCCACCATTCTCAAAGCAAACCTGCATGCCTTCGGAGATGAGAGATGAGTCAGAGAGGAGGTTAGCTACCAGCCCCGAAACATGGAGCAACCCCTTCACACAACGTTCCACGTGCTTACCCTCTACAGAAGCACAAAACAAAATCTCACCCTCCCTAACCGCCATTTGCACATGATTATCTCCCAAGTACAACCGACGAGGCTCAATGGCAGTGTAGACAACGGACCACTCCTGGCGACGAGTCATGTGCCGCGTGGCTCCCAAGTCGATAATCCAAAACAAGGCGGTGTTTTTGGAGACGTGCAGGACCCGGATGGTTGCCATGAATCCACTCTCCAAAGGTGTTGCATTGGCGGAAGCGTCAGAATTCTTTCCTGCTCCTACTCCAGCTGCAAGGTTCGACTTCTTCTTTTGGCATTCACGTACCCAATGGCCCGGCTTCTTGTACTAGTGGCAGTTCCCCTTCTTCTTCCCTCCTACGGCATTGCACCTGGTTGGTGCAGTACCACTCCCATGATCAGAGTTGGTGATGAGAGCAACGTCCAGTCCGCTTCTGTCATCCTCTCCTCCTCAAACAGCAAGCTCTCCTCCACATCGTTGAAGAAGAGCTTGTCTCCATGCTGGTCCAGGGCAAAAATGAGAGGATTCTAGCTACTAAGAAGGCCAGAGAGGATGGTTAGCATGAGCACACGCTCTTTAACAGGGTCGTCAATCGCAGCAAGCTTGTTAGAGAGAGACTTCACCATGTTGATACAGTCAATCATAGATCCGGACTCATCCATCTTCATAGTGTGAAAGCGACGATGCAACTGCATGTTCATAAGGAATGACTTGGAGGCATAAGTGGACTCAAGATTTTTCCAAACCTCTTTGGCGTGAGGATGCCACAGACGAGGAGTTGTTGCTGTTCGGCGAGGTATAGGTAGATGGTGGCGAGGGCGCGGTCACGCTTCTCGTGGTAGGTACGGGCCTCGCCAGGAGAGAGGGAGCCTTCAGATGGCTCGTTCTCCTTCTCATCCACCTGGCTCCAGAGACCCTTCTCCATCAGCACCATCTTCATTTTGGGGCTCTATTCGAAGAAGTTCTTGCCTTCAAACTTGGCGATGTTGACGCCGGCCACCACCGAAGCGGATGTCGCCATGGTAGTGCAACGTTCAGCCCCCAAACAACTCTCTCACACAAACGGGTGCAAGGAATGCCTCAAGGATGAGGCAAAGCCTTGTTTTAGCTCTGATACCACAGATGGAAACTGGGGCAGCCCTCAAGGAGGTGATCAAGCTCACCAAGAGCAGCCTAGGCAGGACCAACTATGTGTGAGAGGGAGTTGCGGGTTGCGCAGACAGAAATTACGGAAGCAAATTTAGGTCTATAGATAATGCAAATGTATGAATTCACTCTTGAATGAGAAATTACGTAATAAAAAATTTCTAACAAGCCCTTATATGCCCCATGTTGCCTAGGGAGCACTGCGATACACTCTGTCAAAGTTGACCCTATAGCACACTCTCCTAGCCTTGCGGGATGAGCTGCAGCCACCTTGTCACACATGATAATTATGTCTTACACGATCTGCACGGCCAAAAATCGTAGAATGCACCTTCCTTGAAGTCTCCTAGAGGTCCTACATCGGACTTTTCTCCTTGAAGTCTGCTCTCAACCGTCCTGGTCAATAATTCTGTCACCTTTTGAGGTGAAAGTGCTGAGAGTGTCACTTGAACCCGACCCATGATCTCCTAACTTTGGAAATCCACATCTCACTCAAATGGAATCCAAATTGAGTTCTGTAAAGTGCATTGGAACTTGTGAAACATCTTATATGCAGCTATCATGCCATATGAATTTTATCCTGCAACCTATTTTGGTCACTTTTTGGCACCCTCATATCCATCATTGGTGCTGCTGCTGCATTCTCGACTGCACCCACTTCCGCATCCACCACATCTGGCACTGTTCAATATAATATCCTTACAGTTGCCACCAGAGAAAAATCTCTCACATTGCCATCGCAGTGCGAAAGCGACTTTAACACATCACCGTCCCAGTTCCCCACTAATCTCACCTTCTCCTCTTGGGAAGTCCGCTTCAGCGCATGGGCTCAGGGTGAGCAGCTTTGAGAATACTACCAGGAGCAAAATCCTTTGGCTAACCCTTCCTCTGCACCCATCAAGTCAGACTCAGCTAGGGCAGTTTGTGCTTTCATCCAAGAGGGTCCAGATAATCTCACTAATGGATAGAGTCCTACAATACTGACACCACCGACCACACGCCCGCTAACCCAGTTGTTGCACATGCTCTCATCAAGCGCCGCACCACTGTGACAGGCCATGGCGCATAGAGCTTCCTCACCATTCAGTTCAACATGCTGTCTATGTGTGCTGATGAGACTGCTGATGCCTACTTGGCTCGCACTCTGCGGTTGTTGTGCGATCTCGGCAAACCAGCCCCAGGCCAGCTCCCTATAGTACTCTCCATCGCCAACGGCCTTATTCTCAAGCTCTCGAACATCTTCATAGAGGTGAAAGCCTCTGATCTCAAGCGCCTCACCATGAAGCCAGTCCCAGCTGATGCCCCTTCTGGCATTGGCGCACTCTGGGAATTCATAGTACAGCACCTCACGGACTGGTAGAAAGCTTTGCAGAACAACTATATTCATTGTGCCGCCGTCGCAGTTTCTACCACTGAAATTTCACCTTTGATTGCCTCCTCTTCTGCCTCTTCTTCATCCTCATCCTTTGCACCTGCTGCCTTCCTGGTGACTCGGTGTTGGTTGGGATCACGGAAGAGGAAAGGTTACTCCTTTGGTGGAGGATCGGGTGGTGGACAGGGTGGACGTGGAAAAGAGAGGGCTACCAGAAGCTCTTCATCTTCATCCTCATCCTCTAGCACAATCATGTGCTAGAATTACAACACTATTGGGCACACTGCACCTAATGGCCCTGCTCCTCCCAACGATGCTCGCTTTGCTTGTGTGATGTGAGCTCACTTGGCGCGTTCCACCGGCAGCAGTGGCATAGCCACCTGTTCTTCCAGCTTTAATAGACCCTCAAGCTGTAGTCCACCCACCTCTCATGCAACCACTACCACCGCGGTACCTCTTCCGCTGCCTTACATGTGGGGATGGTCCCAATCTCTTGGGGGCCCTTCCTTCAACAGACCCCCTAATGGCCCTTACTCTCTTCCACCGTGGGTCTCCCCAGACTACCTGCATCGATGCCCATCGTTCTACGTCATCATCACCCCCGACCCTCCAGAGGATGTCCATCAGCTGGGCACAGTCCTCTCTTATGTCGTCTACCAGCGTCACCTTCGTGATCAGGGAGGTGAGAGTGCATGTTCAGGTCAGGGGTCATTTGGTGCAAGTCAGATAGTACATCTCATGGCTGTGTATTGGGTTACGTTTAGGGAAGTAATTCTGTTGGTGGTCCATGGATTGAGGATAAGTAGTCTGTTTGCCTACCTTGTTACCTTGCTGCGTGTGACCAGCACCTCCTGCCACATTCAGCCCTTGCTGCTGTGAGTCATGTCCCTTCCTTTGTATGCTTGTTCCTAGGGTTCTAGATCCTTGACTCCGGAGCCACCCATCACACGACATCCTCTTGCTCCTCCTTTGTCTCTTTGGGTCCCTTCATCTCTGTTTCATTTTTCCATACTAGCTCCGGTGAGCTTCTTGTGTAGAGTATCAGTGGCGTTTGTTTTGTTGGTCCGCTGGGGGAACTGTTTTTTCCTGACGTGCTTTATGTGCCTTTCCTTGAGCTCAATCTACTCTCTGTTACAACACTCAATCACCAAGGCATGGGTTTCTCCTCCAGTTGTAGCATTGTGTCTGTGTAGCATTGCACCACTGGTCGGGTCTTGCTTTGCGGCATGCACTGTGATTGTCTGTTTTGTGTTCCCTTTTTTGCGTCTGCCCCTGCCACATCTGTGCTTTTCCATGTTGCTTTCTGCCTCTCTCCAACTCACGCGCAGCTCTTGCATTGCCGTCTCTGCCACATCCACACTGTCGCCATTGAAAGCATGTTTTACCATCAGCCTGTGCATGGCCTTGACGCCTCCACGTTTCTTGATCCCTGTGTGGCTGACTGCCTTGAATGCACTGATGGAAAAATGCATTTGTCCCCCTTCTCCACTTCTGAAACTCGCACTACCTATCCCCTCGATCTCTTGCATGCTGACATCATGGGCCCACTTGCTTATGACACCTTGAGGGGCTTAGTCACTTTGTCCTTTGCCTCACTGATGACTGTTCTCGCATGCGATGGGTCTTTGCCCTTGTGATGTTTGTTCCACACTCGAGCCGTGGCTCTTTCAGGCAGAACTTGCCTATGGTCACCGTCTTTGTGCTTTCCATTGTGAATGTGGTGGCGAGTTTATGGGATTCAGTGCTAGCTTCTTTTCCTCTCGTGGGGTGTGTATGGAGCCTTCAGCTCCTTACACACCCCAACAGAATAGCGTCTCCAAACGCCCGAATTGCACACTTGCTGATGGTGTTCGCACACTTATCACTAGTTCCAATATCCCCCCTCTTTTCTCCTTCAAGGCCATGTCTTACATGACATGGGTGTAGAACCGTGTCCCTCACGGTCCTCTCCCTTGTCATGTCACACCCTTTGAGTGCTAGTTTGGCCGTCGCACTAACTTATGTCTGGCTCGTTTCTGGGGCTATGTCGCTGCTATTTGGGTGCCGAGTGATCTATGGGATGACAACCTCAGTCCTCGTGCTCATCTTTACACCTTTCTCGGTTTCTCTGCCTTTTCCATGGCTTGGCAATTTTGGGACACTGAACAGTGTCATGTCATTGAGTCCCGTGACGCTCTCTTTTTTAGGACATCTTTCCTCATGACCTGTACCCCATCAAGCCATCCTTCTCTTTGTCCTTGCTCTGTCGGCTTGGGGAGGGGAGGGGGGTTGGGTTTGTGTCTGCCTCCATTCTGGAGGGCACCTCTCATTATGTGCGTGCCACTGACATGGACACCTCACTTTCCTCCTCTCAGTCCTCACCGGCCACTTCCACTGACAGTGATTCACACAATCTATCTAGCTCTGCACCCGCTTCTCCCCCTAACAAGCGGTCAACCTCTGAGTCCCTAGCACCCTCGAAGACAATGTCTGCACCCAGTTTTGCACCCAGTGTTCTGATGCTCTCCTAAAAAATCTCACCCTCTGTTTCGCCTTCTACTCCTGAGCCACCCAACACTGCATTTGTTGACATCTCAGAGTCCCGTCTTGAGTCTCATGTACCTGATACAGGCCCTGAGCCATACACATGCGGAGGGAGGCTCCATTCCTTCCCCCAACAGTCGTTCACCCAACCATCTTAGTCCTCGTGATACCAAACACTGTCCAGTGCATCTTCCTCCATGGCTGGACTGTCTGTCAGGCCTAGTGGTTGCGATGCGCTCGGCCTTGCCATCAGCGCCGTCCACCCAAACTTGGCTGTGGGATTCGCACTGGTTTTCCATGAATTCCATAGTGCCTTTGAAGCCTCAGTCACTGGTTATGTCATTGCATGTTTTGCAGCAAGTGGGATCCCCACACTTCCTCCTGAGCCAACCACAGTTTGACAGGCTTGTGAGGTGGCTAATGCTGAAATTTGGCAGAAGTCCATACAAGAGGAGTGGAGTGTCCTCAAGGAACACAATGTCTTTGAGCTTGTCGACCTCCCAGCGGGCCGTAAGGCAGTCTCAGCTTGCGAGGTTCTTCATTGCAAGCTAAAACCCATCAATGCGGTTGACCGATACAAGGCCCGTCTTACAGCCAAAGGGTTCTCTCAGATTCCTAGAGTGGACTTTGACAAGATGTTTTTGAGAGTCGGGTGGTATACCATGTCTTGCGCACTTTTGAGTCTTGTGGCACAGCATGACTGGGAATTGGAGCAGACGTCTTGATGAGGATATCTACATGGTACAACCTTCAGGTTTCATTGATAACACAAAATGTTTCTAGCAATTGTGCAAGGGACTGTACGACCTCAAGGAGTCACCATGCTACTGGAACATGGAGATCTCCTCCACCCTTGAGAGCGGTGGATATCGTCGTAGCACTATAGACCCATCGCTCTTCATGAGTCCTCCGTGTGAGCCCTTTGTGGCCATTCTGGTCCACGTCCATGATCTGCTCATTGCCTCTCTCAGCATTGTGGCTGTTCAGTCAGTCCAGTACCTGCTACTTTCTGCGCAAAAGGTGAAGGATCTGGGCCTAGCTCAAGTGTTCCTCGGGGTGGAGCTGGAGCGTCATCATCAGTTTTGAACTTGGCATGTCCATCAAGCCGCCTATGTCCATAGCCTGGGTGAGCACTTCTCTGCCTTGCTTGCTGATTTACCCACGGCTTCCATATCAATGACCCCAGCAGGTCAGCGACTGCTGAAGTTCCCTGATCCAGCATAGCTAGGGAAGACAGTCAACGTCATGTACCTTGCCACTACCACTCAGGCAGATGTCGCCTTCTCGGTCAACTTCCTAGCCCAGTTCTCACAACAGCCCTGCCAGAGACACCTAAAAGATTCCCTGTATGTAGTTTGCTACTTTCTCTCCACTGCACGAGTAGGACTGTGCTTTCGTGCAAGGCTGTCTGTGCTCGCCGATGGCTACATAGATAATTATTAAGCACATGACACAAATGCATGAAGTCACACATGTTACATCTTCCTTGTTGGTGGAAATGCTGTCTCTTGGAAGAATGGAAAACAGGGGTGCATTGCGTGCAGCTCAAGCAAGGCCGAATATGTGGCACGCGGGGCAGGTTCGTGTGAATGCGTCTGCCCGTCCCGCTTGCTACATCAGTTATGTGCCCCATCCACTACATCACTATGCGCTGTGCGTATGAACTACGAAGGCAATTGCTGTGCATGATGGCATGCATAAGTCTTGCATAAAGCACATCAACTGATCGTCTTGGTCGATAATCATCAGCCGTGTACATCCTTTCTCACCAAGGCACTCAGCAATGGCATGTTCAAGACGGCGGTGCATGCTGTTGGCCTGCTGCATGCTCATGATCCTCCTTATTGAAGTGGGTCGTCTTTTCATGTGAAACATGGACATATGTGACTCACTTTGTCATGTGTGTGTGGGCTGTTCATTTTTGGGTCATGGAGGAGTATCATTCATGGAAGTAATACACGTGAGTGACCTCTTGACTCTGTTCACATTATAACTTCAGGTAATTGATCATAATAAAAGCTTTTGGGTGCAATGCCAACCCAGCAGTGTGTGCTCTCTTGGAGCAGACACTGCTGGGTCTTCAGCCGGGTGCAAAACTGGCGACCAGAGCACCCAGTCTAGGCATGTCATGAGAACTTCATTGCAGTGATGAGTTTAACATGCTTGGCGTTCTTTTAGCATGACATGGAGCACGTGTAGCTAAGGATAACATGCATCCACATACGCTAGTGGTCGAGGTGGTTTGCAAATATTCATTTATGCATGTAACTGAAAGGTGATGTTGGGTTGCTGATCCCTTGGGACCACACGGCCGTGTTATCCCAGCATGTGAGAAACCATTGGAAATTTGCTCGCGTACTGGTTTGGTTCGATCCCTGGGTGGCGTGTGGGCCCCACGTTGTGTGTCTCCCCTAAGTGGCCCAGTCAACCGGCGTGTATCACCTCGCTGCCCCGTGACTCTGTGATTACTTCCTCGGTTGCTGTTCTCTACACAACCAAGGATCTAGCTTACTTCATTCTATCCCTACACATGGGGCACTGTCTCTCATGTGCCATCTTGTTTGCTCTAGCTAGCATCACCACCTACAAGTTATCCCCTCAATAGGGAATGCACTTCTCCCTCCCACTTGATCCGGTGATAAGCTCACCGACCCGGTTCTTGCTCGGACGGTTATTAATCAGCCACGACTCTTGCACCCGCAGCAAAAGTCTCATCTGCATCACACAGGCAGTGCAGTCTGTGCCAATCTGCTGGCGCCATTTCTGCAGCGGCGAACTTCACTTCCAGGATCGTGTTGTTCCATGCATTTCCACCTTGCTGTTAAGCTGCCTTGCTCACACACTGGGTCTCACATCAAATAGTGAGGCCACATATGCGGCGTACTGTCAGTCGGCCTCTGACGACTCGCCAATACCTCAAACTGTCGTAGCCACGGGGCCTCGACGGGATAACCGACCATTTTGATCCTTTGTAAGCCCTTCTGTTGTCCAAAGGACGTGACGTCAGAGTCAGCATGCAACATTTGCAACTGTTTCACAATCAGCCCTTGCAGAACCAAAAAGAGCTCCTTGCTCTCATTATTCTCATGCCATTTCTGGCTCTGATTCTGCTTCATCAGGGCCCTGTAAAATTCTCTCCATCTTACAAGAAACACCTGTTCCAGTGCTACTTTTGCCTCCACATTTACTACAAATGCACTTGCTGTGTGTGCACCCACCAACACAGCTACTAATTTGGCTATTGACATGTACACCATAGCCGCGGTTTTTCAAGGACCCCTTTATGTAGCTTTAGTCAATGCAGTCACTCAGGTGGCTGCTGCAGTAGATGTTGTAGTAGCAGCAGCAACAGCATCAATCACTTCTCTTTTTAGTGCAGTTACATCCATACACTCTTCCTTGTCACAAGCCTTCTCTGATCCATCTATGTTAGCATCAAGCCACCATGTGCTGGTATTTATTTCCACAGCTGTAGCAGTCTTTACACTCTTAGCTGCAGCGGTGGCAGTTGCTGCATGTCTCCTTGTGTCTGCATCGACAACTGTTGCCGTCATTGTAGCATCTACCGCAGGTGGCCTTCCTCCTCTGTTGCAGCATCATCAATGAGGCCTGGTGAGTGTGGGACCCTCTGTTGCCTCTCTCTCTCTCTCTCTCTCTCTCTCTCTCTCTCTCTCTCTCTCTCTCTCTCTCTCTGCGTTGGCATGTTTGTGCATCTAGGTCCGTTTCCGTGCAATACAACCTCAAGGTAAGACACTTACCATGCGTTTTCCACACCCATTGGGACAGGGGAAAATCTGTCGCACTTTCTTGAAAGAGTGCTGAAGCTGGCACAATTCCACTGGACGACAAGGAATACTCTGTCTTGCAAGCAGAGCTGCAGCATGAACATGCTGCACTCCAAAATGCTCTTACTGTCCAGCACACAGCTGAGTTTAGGCTACATTGTGAGCAAGAGGATTAGAATACGTTTGCAGATCACATGGCAGATATGTCCACGGTACGTGGCATCCCATCTGCGTCCACTTTTGGTAGTGTCACTGCTGCTCTCTCCATTGCATCTACTTCCACATCCACTGCTTCTGGCTCCATTCAGTCTGACCTCCTTGCAGCAGCAGCCAGTGCAACACTGCTGAAGCTCTCCCATTGCCTTTGCAGCGCCTACGTAACTTTGACACGTCGCCACCTCAATTCACCTCTAATGTCACCTTCTCATATTGGGAAACACGCTTTGTGAATGGGCTGAGGGTGAGCAGCAGTGGGAGTATTACCATGAGTAGAATCCCTCTTTTGTTCCTCTTTTTGTCCCTGTTGATTCAGAGTCAGCGTGAGCTGGCTGTGTCTCATCCATGGAGAGTCCAATGATCTCACTGATTGGGTCCTACAATGCTGACATTGCACGTCGCACGCATGCTAACCTTGTTGGTGCATGTGTCCTTATCAAGCGCCACACAAAGTGACAGCACATGCAGCACAGAGAATTCTCATCATTTAGTTGAACACGCTATCCATGCGTGCTGATGAGACTGCGGATGCCTACTGGGCCTGTAGTCTCCAAAAACTCCGTGACCTGGACAAGGCGGCGCCTGGGAAACTTCCAGCATTTCTTTCCATCGTCAACGACTTCATCCTTGAGCTCTCTGACATGTTTAGGGAGATCAAGGCCTCCAAGCTCGATCGCTTGCCACCAAAACCATTTTTTCTGATGCACTTTTGGGAATTGGTGCCCTTTGGGAGCTCACAGTGCAATGTCTCACCGACTGGTGGAGCGCTCTGCAAAACAAACAGATTAATGACTAAGCCGTCACTGCTGCTAGCACTGCACTCCTTACTTCATTTGCTTCCTCCTTGCCCTTACACATCTCATCTTTTTCCGCATTTTCGTCCTCCACCTCTGCTTCCTCCCTGGTCACTCAAGCAGACGGCCGAGGTCACGAGAAGGGGAAGGGTGGTCTTTCTGGTGATGGGTGAGGTGGTGGACAAGGCAGGCACAGGATGGGGAGGTGTTCTGATGGCTCCTCATCTTTCACCTTATCATCTGGCTCGGTTACGCCCTGGTGCCACTAGGCACACTACCCCAAAGTACCCCACATCCCCTCTTGATACACGCTTAGCATCTGCAATTCAGGCACATTGGATGTCCTTTTCTTCACTGATGGCACCTCCCGTGCATCCACCTCCACTGCCCTTTCCAGTTGCAGTTCGTCTAACTCCACCGGCACAGCCTCTTACGACACTGTTGCGAGGCCATTGCAGCCCTACCCCTTGGAGAGAGCCTCCTGCATTCAGAGGGCCTGCCTTCTACGGTCCTCCCTCTGGACCTTACTCTCCACCAGCGTGGGTCTTGCCGGGCTACTCTCAGCAGGGTCTGTAGTCAAGGGTTGTCATCAGGCCTGATCCACCTGAGGACGACTGACAGTTGGATACTACGCATCCATCAGCGTCACCTCTGTGGCCAGGAAGGTGAGAGTGTGCATTCAGGTCTGGAAATACTTGCATGTGAGTTAGATGGGGGGCTATTCATGTACCTGTGTTGGGTGGCATTCAGGATTGTCTTCCTGTTGATGTTCTGTGGATTGAGGACTGGCTGTCTGTTTGTTTGTCTTACTGTCTCGCCGCTTTTGGTCAGCATCTTCTGCCCCGCTCCACCATTGATGCCGTCACTCGTGTTCCTGCCTCTTTTTGCGTGTCGGGTGGCTTCTGGATTCCTAATTCTAGGGCCACCAATCACATGATGTTAACTCGCTTGTCATTTGTCTCTATGGGTCCTGTCAGCTCTTTCCGATTTGTGTGCATTGGTTCTGGCCCGCTTCTTCTAGTTTAAGGGTGTTGGGGTTGTTTGGTTTGTTGGCCCAGAGGGAGCTCTTTTTGCCCGACATTCTGTATGTGCCCTCTCTTGAACACATTCTTCTCTCTGTTATGAATCTCAACAACTAATGCATGGAATTTATATCCAGCTGCAACATTTCATCTATTTTGCATTGTTCTACTGGCTTCATCCTGCTTCGCGGCACACAGTGTGGTCGTTTGTTCCGAGTGCCCTCTTTCACGCCCCCTTAAGTTGCAGCTGCCCTTGTTCATGTCACTGTTTCCCTTTTCCCGATGCATATGCAACTCTTGCATTGTCACCTCTGTCACATTCATGTGGCAGAATGACAGTTTGCTTTGCCATCCGTCTGTGCGTAGTTTGGATGCATCCACCTTCCCTGCTCCTTGCGCTGTTGACCGCTCCTTATTGGCAAGGTGTTTCAGTCTTCATCTATTGCCAACCGTCTCCTCATTCTACAAAACCTTCATCAGCATGAGGCTTGGTGAAGGGGAGGATGTCTCCGCCTTAATGTAGAAGTTTGAGACGCTCTTGCAATAAGCCACCGACATGAGGTGGGACCTGAAATTCGACATACAGGCCATGATTTTTCTGATGACGCTGCCGAAAAGTTAGGGCTCTATGATAACGGTGATTGGAGGGTGGACTGAAGATCTAGTTGCCTACACCACCGTCTCTGAGAATGTGTGGAATGAAGCCATACGTCGCAGCAAAAGTGAAGCAAACATGGCTGCCTTTGCCTCACGGAGCAGCGGCACCTTCCGCAATACCAACTCCTCTGGGTACAAGGGAAATAACAGTACTAGCAACAGTGGAAGGGGTGCAAAGAGCCAAGGAAACTGCCATAACTGTGGCAAGGCTGGACACTGGCCTCGAGAGTGCCCTGCACCCGAGAGAGAGGAAGGGGATGGGGATGAATGAAGAGGGGGAAATGGTGGGAAGGATTTCACAAGCTTGATGGCTTAGTGTGCAAAGGGAGGGTGATACGCAGGCTAGGAGCTTACGGCCTTGACTTGGGCACAAACGAGCACACCACTTATGAGAAGAGAGACTTCATCTCTCTTGCTCCATGCAACAAGAACTTTAGAGTTGCCAACGGCAAGGTTGAGGCAGCTGAGGGGATTGGTGACAAGCTGGTCATTATGGGCGTCAATGGAGGAGATTCCTATCTCAAGCTAGAGGGGGTGGTCTACTTGCCCTCCTTCACAGCCAACCTTCTCTCCGTCTCTAAGATAACTGACCATGGCATGACAGTGGTCTTTACAGAGAAGGAAGCGGTGATAGTCCCTACCAAGGACATCAACATCTCCTACTCTGCCAAGAAGGTTGTCGCACAGGTTCCTTGCGTTGATGGACTCTACGCCTTGCAGACCAAAACGAAAACTTCAACGGCTGAATCTTCGGTCGAGAGTGATGATGAGCAGCGATGTAGATTCACATGAGGAAGGACATGTTGGATCAGCAAAAGCAGTGGCAGCAGACAATTTGGCAACAAAACCGCAAGCAAATGCAACCACCGGGGCTGTTCATTCTGGCCTGTGCACATCCTCTAAGAACCTGTGGCACAAGCGCTTTGGGCACCTGGCTCATTGCACATTAGAGCTCATGACAAAGTAGGAGATAGTGCGTGGGATAGAGCTAGGTGATGAGGCGGAGGGAGCCGGGATCACGTGTGAGCCATATCTTTAAGGCAAGGAAAAAAGGAAACCCTTCAAGCGCAATGGCACACGTGCTCTTGCACACCTTGACATCGTGCACTCTGGCGTGTGCGGTCCCTTTCGCATACCGTCAAATGGAGGCAGCAGATATTTCCTCACATGCATTGACGACAACATTCCAAGGTTTGGATATACTCTCTCAAAAAGAAAAGCGTGGTGAAGAAGAATCTGCAAGCTTTTGACGCTATGGTTGAGCGACAGAGTGAAAAGAAGGTGAACGCATTCAGGACGGACAACGGGGGAGAGTACGAAGCCTGCAGGGGGTGGCTCAAGACACAGGGCATTGAACACCAAAAAACTACGCCCTACTCACCTCAAAGCAACTGCGTAGCACAGAGGATGAACCAGACGCTCCTAGGCATGAAAAGGTGCATGCTCTTTGACGCCAAGCTGCCTCCTAGGTTCTGGGCTGAAGCAGCACGTACGGCTACCTACCTTGTGAACCTCACACCTGCAGCAGCTTTGCAAAGGAGAGGCAAGAAGAAGCAGACACAGCAGCTGAAGACGCCTCAAGGAACATGGTTAGGCAGGAAGCTGGATGCCTCCCCATCTCAAGGTGTTTGGTTGCACCGGGTTTGATTAGGTCCAGGCCAGTGAGGGCTCTGGAAAGCTCAATGCAAGAGCACTAAAGTGCATTTTCATTGGCTATGACACCACCCAAAAATCTTTTTGACTGTGGGACCAAGGAGCCAAGAAGGTCATCCACAGCAAAGACATGGATTTCCACGAAAGGTTTGCGAGTAAGGGAGAGCATTTCGAACTTGAGAACACTCCAAAACAGGGAGAGTGGCTCACTCTCCTTGAAGAGGGAGACAAAGCACCAGCACAATGGCATGGGATAGGTGCTGCAACAGGGAGAGGAGCTCATGAACATGACTCCGAGGAATCAGACTCTGCTTCCAACGTATCCGGTCCTCCAGAACATGGGGAGGATGCCTCTCCCATCATCAACGACAAACCACACCTCCAGCCTCCACATCAACAGCACCAGCCAGCAGGTTCAAGGAGCAATTCACGACTCAAAGTACCTCGGCAGCATTACGACGCAGACAGGGGTGAATGGACAGGCTTCAAATACTCATTCTTGGTTCAAGAGGAGCCAACGTCTGTCACAGAGGCTCTCACTCGGCCTCACAAAGTAGAGTGGGACGAAGCAATTCGCAGTGAACTCAGCTCCATCGAAGAGAATGGGACATGGGTGCTGGTGGACAGACGTGCCGGGGCTCACGTTGTGGGGTCCATGTGGGTGCTGAAAGTAAAAGGAAACAGGATGGCAAGATAGACGAGTACAAGGCACGGGTGGTAGCAAAGGCGTTCTCCCAACGGACAGGCGCAGAGTACAATGAGACCTTTGCTCCAGTTGTGACGTTTGCCTCCATCCGGTCAATGCTCGCCATTGCTGCTGCCGAGAACATGGAGGTCCACCAGATGGATGTCAAGACAGCCTTCCTTTACGGCAAACTTGACAAGGAGGTATTGATGGAAGTTCCGGAGGGGGTTGATGCTTCTGAGGGCAAGGTGTGCAGATTGGTGAAGGTACTCTATAGGCTAAAACAAGTGCCAAGACTTTGGTACCAGGAGATGGACACGTTCATGGCCAAGGTGTCCTTCATGCACTGCGACAACGACCCTAGAATGTACATGCATGAGTATGACAAAGGGACTATGTTGGTCGCCTTGTATGTTGATGACCTGATTCTATGCCCCTCTTCGACACACCTGCTAGACGATCTCAAGGGGCAGCTGAGTAGCAGATTCGAGATGAAGGACATGGGCCCTCTTGACTTCTATCTTGGAACTGCCATCAAGCGCGACAGAGCAGCAGGTACCATCAGCCTGAACCAGACAAAATACATCGACTCCATCCTCAAACGATACGACATGTCAGATTGCAAACCTGCCAGCACACCCATGAGCTCGGAGTGCAAAATCTCCACCTCCATGTCCCCATCCAATGAAGCGGAGAAAAATGACATGTTGGGCATCCCATATCAGTGTGCAGTGGGCAGTCTGATGTATGCCATGGTTGCCACCCGACCAGATATAGCCCATGCTGTTGGGCAGGTAAGCCGGTTTGTGGCCAATCCCGTTCCACTTGACTGGCAGGCTGTGAAGCGCATCATGCGCTACCTTTAGGGGACGTGGCACGTGGGGCTCCATTTTGGAGGCATCACTGGATCGGCGTCACTCCGTCTCATGTGCTACACCGATGTTGATTGGGGAGGGAATATCGATGACAGAAAATCTACCAGTTGGGCAAGTCGCGAGCAGGAATGTGTCTCTCTGTCAATAGCTAAAGCTGAGGTGTGTAAAGAGATTCAGTGGCTACAAAGCTTGCTATCTGAAATGAAGGCACCACAGGCAACGGCGACGGTCATCAAGATTGACAACATGAGCGCCATTGACATGTCAAAGAACCCCGTCCTGTCCAGGCGCACAAAGCACATTGATATCCGCTACCACTATGCTCAAGACTTGGTCTACAAGCAGACAGTGGAGATCGAGTATGTCGGTACCAAGCTAAACCGGGCTGACATGCTTACAAAGCCACTGGACAAGGATCTTCTCCAGGTGGGCAGGCAAGGTATCGGCATGGTCAACGCAAGTGACGACGAATGGTGATGATCACTGATGCAAGGTGCAAGGGAGCGATTTGTTGAATGTTTTTGCCCCTTGTTCAGTGTTGTAGGACGGATAAGGAGTGCTCTTCCTCTTGTGGAGGTATGACCCCTAGATCCATTGTAGTGTGAATCAACTATGCTCTGTCTCTTAAGAGATATAACCTGTGAGTACACCGTGTGGGAGAGTGGTTACCTTGGCCATTTTGTTGATTTGGCCAAGTTAGAGGTCATGAGTTCGATCCTGGCCCCATGCACATCTTGTTTGCTGTGGAAGCTTCTAAGAAAGAAAGTCTGTAACATGCTAGACGCTACATGGTTGGTCTGTCACCTTGACACTAGGATGCTTATGTTTCAAGCACACAGTGAAAGTCTATTGGTGATGTGGCTGGTTCAAGCCACTTCCCAGGAATGTGCTTTTGAGTTCTAGGACTGGACAGACAACTATAAAAGGACTTGTCTTGCATGCTGATCAATTAACTCTTGCTTGATGCTCTCTTGCATATTGACGACTTGAGCTCTTCTTGAGATGTAATGCTAAGGCGTTAGTACTCTTGAAGGTAAAGTGCATGCCTAATTAAGTTTGGGGTGCATGACACATGTCAACAAAGGAAGAAGGCCTAAAAACCTTTGTGAGCTTTTCGGTTTTGCGGCTTCTCTGCCAGAGGTGGTTAGCTCAGTAGCTAACAAGTGGCTGCGTGACCTTCACGTGTGTGATTCACAAAAGAGGCCAACACTCACCGGCTTGCTCTTGTTTGTTCTCATAGACTCAAAATTCTTTACCTCTCTCGTGCAATACTTAAAAAGTTCCACGAGCTCTCCATGTTGTGTCCACGGTTGGGATTACCTCACAGTCTTTTTCTCTCCTGTACATCCACATGAAATTGTACTAGAACCGGAGCAAGTAGGGTGATTCACTCCACTAAAGCACATTTGGTCCTTGGACCCCATTCTTTGGGTTGACCTTCTCCTTCAGGCCAGCTCTCGTGGTGGCGCCAAGTTGCAATCTACATATCCTAAAACACATCAGGTTTTGGTCACCTTTGTGCAACCATTGTGGTTGTTCATCTTTATCAGCCTCCTCATTCTTGCATTTGACAAGCCTCGGACCCTGCAAGCCTGCAATGGTCACTGCTCTTCCTGCCACAGTGGCCCCGTCGCGCCTTCCACTGCCAACCTCCTTCCCGCACCTTGGCCTTCACTGATGATTTATCTTCTGCTGCTGCAACGATTGTCCTAGGGTAGATCTTTCATATTTTGCGTTCTTGGCACGGGTGTTTTGGGAGTCTTCTGTAGCCTCCAGTGCCTCTTCAGCGCAACCTCTGCCGCTGTGCTTCTGCCATCTCAGCCCCGCCAGGTATGGCTCTTTTTCTACTCCACCAACCTCACCGCAGCATCCCCCGTATCTGCGTCTGCTACCACTTAGCTGTCTTGGCCCCTTGCTGCCTTCTCCCTTGGTGTCTTTGTGTTGTGGCTCCCTCCTGCACAGGCACGATTATTGCATAGCTCTCTAGGTCCCCCTACTCTCACGCGGCCATTTCAGATACACCGTTGAGGCTTCTGGTATTGCGGCTTGATTTCATTGTCTTCCACAGCTTCTCTTGCACCACTCCAGTGTTCTTAACCCTCTCCTCATCTGCCAGCTCTACCATATTTGTGGCTGCATCTGTCGCTGCCTTTTCTCCTACATCTGCCACTGCATTTTCTCTACTATCACGAAAAGACCTGCTTTGACCGTGCAGCATTGGAAGACCACTGCAATAACTTGTTGGAAACAAGTTAGAACCAGCCTCACTTTCCCTACTTCTTGGATAAATCCGAGATCCTAATGACAGTTCAGTTCATGGCACAAACCTCCTTAACAAATGGCCCTATGGTCTCCTGACCGTTCAACCAAAAATCAAGTTATCCCCTATTAATGTGCGATGTGTCACCTGCGTCCAGCTAGCAGAAAGAAATCATTGTTCTCACTGTCTTTGTCATGTTCGACCTGTATGTACCGAGTATGTTCGTTACCTCAAAAGTAACCGAAAACAATTGTATCCGTCATGTTTACCTTTGGTTCTACGACCCTCTTTGCTGTGTCTTTGCTCTGCCTTTCCTCGCTTGAACATCCTTAATCACTCAATCTCTCTCCACTCTTGCAGTCTCGTATCTCTTTGCTCCTCTGCTCAGAACAACAAGGCGTGCTCTCCTGCCTCCATACTCACTCAGTGTGCTCCTATCTACTCTCTACACTGGCATCTTACCTTGCTTCTTTTGTCCAATCTCACTATATTTTTTCAACTAAATCCTTTGCTCTCATTTCCATCTCTTCATTCTTGTCACGATCTTTTCCTTACTCACATTCTGCTTTTTGTGCTTTTCCCGCACCCTGCACATCACTCGTCCTCCACATCTACTTCTTCTGACATGGTATTAAATCTTCAGGAAACATTGCCTAGTGCCGCTTGACCAAGTCATTGTATCTCCGCCATCATCGACGTCTCCTACCATCAGCATTTTGCCGGTCCACTCTACCACTTACGCTGCCTATGTATTTCCTGCCATCTCTGTCTCTACCTCCAAAGCTATGAAATGAACTGGTGAACGTTGATCCGTCCTACACCCCTTCAACCACATGTGGCGGTTCTCACCCTCCACTTTTTTCATATGCTCTTCTGCTTGCTTGCACCTCCCTCCTTCATCCGCAGCTATCAGCAGCATCGACTCGCCTCGCTCTTCAGGCTTCGATAACATTCTTTGCCGTGACCATGCCCTACTTCCAAACAAACACCTGTGAAAATTTCCAGTCTCCTCAATTGCTGACAGCCTACGGTAGCACCCGATTTGCTCTCTGCCGTCATCTTCGTTGAAGTTTCCTACCACCTCTCGACCAGCTCTCTGCTCTCCTCATCTTCCCAAGTTTCCACTGTCTAACCTTATTTGTTGTAGATCTTGAGCTTACAGCGTCTCTTTTGCTACTCTTGCCCTTTCTTGTGGCCTCATGGCAAGGTCATCTCTCCGCCAATGCCTCCACCTCCCGAAGTGCCTTCTACACCTCCTCCTTCTCTACCAGCCGCATCCACTCCATTCTGCTCCATCTACATCAACATCATCCTTGGTCTCTCTTCCACTTCTTTGCAGTGTCATCTCCTCGAGCCACCCTCTTTTCCCCGCCTCTCCTCCTCAAAGCGCATGCGCTCCATTCTCAACCTGCAGCAGCTGCTTCTCACTCACCTGCCTCCATCTGCTTCTTCAGTCCCATCTACCTCAGCTTCTTCTGTATCGTCTTCCTCATCAACATCAGCTTCTTTTTGCAAACTTATCCACTTCTGTCTACTACATCCTCATCATCATCTTCATCATACGCCTCATCCTCTGCAGTCATCATTATCATCTCATTTATTTATCATCATCATCAATCAGCCCACGTGGTTCCGTCCCTGTGCCCAGTTTCCTCATTATCAATCAATCATCCTCATAAATCCTCAATTTGCATCAGGATACACGCGTGTCACTGCTTGCTTTGCCATGACCTGCGCCCAGACCGTCCCTTCATCAGTGCACGTGGTT
This sequence comes from Penium margaritaceum, assembly GCA_023375785.1. Taxonomy (NCBI): domain Eukaryota; kingdom Viridiplantae; phylum Streptophyta; class Zygnematophyceae; order Desmidiales; family Peniaceae; genus Penium; species Penium margaritaceum. The sequence continues at coordinate 130,042 of SZWC01007048.1, forward strand.
TTGCCCTTGCGTCCATCATCAAGAAGCAATGAGCCACCCACTTTCAGGTTTCAGTATCTGAAGCTGGCGCTCGGGATTTTCATGTTTCATCTACCCTTAGTGCAATGGTCTGCACTCAAACCGGTGACAGATGCCTCAGGGCATGTTGGTATCAGCCTTTCTCTTGTTGCATGGTACTCTTCTATCAGCTTCGTGCACTTGGTTCACCCTACGCCCAGTCCATTGTCCTCATTCATTAATTACCTATCATCGGCCATCAACATCAGTTTGGCCAACGGATGTGCACGTGTCACTGCCTGCCTAGCAGCAACCTGCACCCACGCAGTCATCATCATCAATTCGTGTACGTGATTCGTCCCTGCGCTCAGATCATCTGCTCTTCCTCAGTAAATCCTCCATCATCTATCTCTTCGGCACTAAGATCCGCATGTTTCAAGTGCCTGTTTCACCGTGACCTGTGTCCATGCCGCTCTGCACTCTCCTACCAAGCCTTTTTCAGCAAGCAGCAGTGTGCCTCTTCACCCTCTATGTCAACTGAGGGGCCACCATCTTATATCGGTTCTTCTCCAAGAGCACAACACCAAGCACGGCCTCCACTTACATTTGTGGTATAAAATCCTGCTGCCAAGGAGCCTGTCAACCCCAGAGGCTCCGGACACTACATGTCTCCCTGATCTTTGGGCTTGAGTCAACAGGCAAACCAAGCCAATGTAGCCTCGGACCAGCTCCTTGGCGGTTTCTCTATAACTCCTTGTATGAACACAGAGGACTAGTTATGGAAACACTCCCTCTGTGTGTGGCAACGTGGCAACATCCTCGACCTCATCACACTCACCAATACCTACACAAAGAAAGCAAAAAGTCTGGATGAGTACACACAATGTTCGTATTAAGACCAAAGCCCCCAAACCATGCTGTCTGCTGGCCATCCACCGTCATTACACAACAAATTTCCTCACTCTACATCCTCGATGAGGACACCTCCAACTTCATCTTCTGGCCTGATGCTTTGGGCTTAAGCATTGCCAACAACACTGTGCGTGGTTTTCACTATCACTACCTCACATGTGACGAACGAGAATACCCAAGGCCAGGCAAACCCTTTGTTCAGCACCATGAAAACACTTTCCGAGAATCGCTTCTATATGCTTCACCAAATCCAAGATCTCCTCTACATCACCACTTATCGGTTGTTCTATGGGATCATCCAATTGCACCTGTACTCCATTCGGAGAATTATTTGCGACATTGCCATTTAGTACACGAGGGGGAGACCTAGACCACTTAACAATCCCACATCACGTCCTCTATGATCATAGCAATCACAAGCGCATAAGTTCTCAGCCTCTGCTCCCAGACCACATTGCCTTCCATGTCCTCCACCAGCATGAAGAAAACCACTAGAAGACATTCCTCCACTGCGCCATTTGGATGATGAAGTACTAAGAAACTTACTCATCACAGTAAGTCTGGTTCACGGGGAGTATTGGAAATAAGTGAGGATTATTCTCACTTTCTTTAGTTCAGGCCGGCCTCTCCTGATGGCTTGAACAGGTTCCTAGCCTCTGGACGGTTGGACGGGATGGGTTAAGGATCGTAGACCCTCAATCATCGAGGTTTTGGCCCAGTGGGCCAAGCTTCTCATACGAATTGGTTAGATTGGTACACAAGCACTAATGTTTGAGTCCCTTTGTGGACGACGAAGGCGAGTCCACTTCTATGTGGGAAGATTGTAGCGTTGGCCGGCCTCTCTTTATGGTTTGAATAAGATCCTGGCCTATGGGCGGCTGGATGGGATGGGTTGAGGGTCGGAGACCCTTAATCACCGCAATTTTGGCCCAGTGGACCAAGTTTGAACCCGTCACACTTTCCTTGCTTCTCTGATTAATTTGATATCGCAACAACATTTCATGTCCAGGCCCAAAACGTCTTGACAAATGGCTCTTAGAGCTCCAAACCGTTCAAGCAGCAGTCAAGTATCCCCTAATAACGTGACACGTGTCACCCGATGGCAAGAATAAGCCATTCTTCTTGCCGTTATCTCCTGCTCTACCTGCATGTATCGAGGATTTTCATTCCCTCGACAGTGGTTGAGAACAGTTCCATCCGTCCTCCATACCTTTCATTCCCTGGCCCTCTTCACCGTGTCTCTGCTTTGACGTTCCTTGCTCGTTTATCCTTCACCACTCTCATGGCCTCACATCTCTTTACCTTGTCACTTTCACTCCTCCACCCAGCTCTGCTCAGCTCAGCAACACTTCCTGTCCCACCTCCATACCCTCTAGATGTGCTTCAATACACTCTCAACTTCAGCGTTCTACCTCGCTTCTCGTATCCCCTCTTGATCCATTCTCCACTGACTCCTTCGCTCTCGATCCCATCTCTTCGCTCTCGTCATGTTCTTCTCATCCGGCACCTTCTACTTCTTCTGCTTGCTTTTTCCGTCACTCGTCCAAGACATCTTCTCTGACACAACTATGGTGCAGCAACAAATTCCCGCTAACCATCGTCGCCACGCTGGCCTCTCCACCATCCTTTGAATGACTGCACAATGACAAGCTCAACTCACCGCAAATTCGGAAACGGAGCATGCACGACATAAGTCAAGCACAGA
>SZWC01007049.1:31968-57735 GCA_023375785.1 Penium margaritaceum
ACCCCTCCAAGTTCTAGGCCCCCCCCAGCTCTGTACAGCTTGTTACTCAGTTCATCAGCCAATCAGAAAATAGCTCAGTTCAGGCTGGCAGGTTTTCTCGGTGAGGCCTGCCAGGCAGCCGACAGCCCAAAACCCGGGCGTCGTCGGTTTTGCCTGAAAACTGGACCATACCATAATACCAACGCTGCAAACGCAGCCGTGCGGTCAGAATCTGCTAGAAAAATAGTAGCGAGGAGTTATGGCAGCCTAAACCCAGATAGTGCCCACAATGGCTTATGCTGCCAAACAGGGCCATGCAACATGCAATTGGGACCCTAGGCAGTGCATGACGATGCAGACGTGATGGGACGCGCTGGACGCATGCAAGCAGCAACTGCGGTGTCAATGACCGCCGGCAGCACGACCACCGAGGAGGCCTGCCGTTGGAGCTGAGCGCGTCGCCGGAGAGAGGAGGCTCCAGCGAACTGCGAGAAGACCTCAGCGTGCGTCGGCTCCACCGGACGACACTCCATCAGCGTCGAGTCTCACCGTCAGTCATCTGCACGCCGATGTACACAAGCCGGGAGGACACAACAGAGCACAATGAGAGATGCAAAAAAACCAACATGAGAGGAGTGCAAAAGCTTCTTGGGACGGCCTTTTGCCTCTTTTGAAGGGCTAGGTTCACATGGTACTGATGACTTGCAAGGCTCAAGGGTGCGGCTGTAGAAATGCTGTTTGGAAGACGGCTCATGATGAGCACGTTAGATTCCGAAAAGTTCGAGGTGACAAGAGGGCAATGTTGCCCAAATCGTTTGATCTGTGTTCGCCTATGAGTGAACTCTGTTCGTCCAGAATGAGGCTGGAAGACACACAAGTGAGGCTGACAACATTACAACAGAAAAAGCGAGCACATAGGGGGAAAGCAAGCCCACAGTCGAGACGGGAAATGAACACATAGGCATAACTGAGAGGGAAAATGAGAACATAACTAATAGGGGAACAGAGCATATAGGGGAACAGAGCATATAAAAAGAGGAAAATTGAGAACATAACCAAGAGGGAAAACGAGCGCATAGCTGAGAGGCAAGAAAGGGACAGTGGAGGGGGGAAAGGAAGACATCGCTAATAGGGGAACAGAGCATATACAAAGAGGAAAAATGAGAACATAACCAAGAGGGAAAACGAGCGCATAGCTGAGAGGGAAAATGATCACACAGTTGAGAGAGAGAAAACGTGCACATAGTTGAGAGGGAAAATGAGTACATAGCCAAGAAAGAAAACCAACACATAGCCGAGAGGGAAAACGAGCTCATCATCCAAAAGGAAAGCAAGCACAAGGCTAAGAGAGAAAACAAGCACATAGAGGAGAGGGAAAATGAGCACATAGCTGAAAGGAAAAACAAGCATATAGTCATGAAGGAAAGCAAGGACATAATGTAGAGGGAAAACGAACACATAGCAGAGGGGGAAAACAACCACTTAGTCAAGATGGAAAACAAAGACATAGTTGAGAGGGAAAGCAAGCATGCAGTCAAAAGGTAAAACAAACACGTAGCAAAGATGCATCATCTAATATCACAACTACATAGATGATATTTCACAGCTTCCAACGCACTTAACGAAACTCAATTCGGATTCGTTTGAGGCGCAAATATTGCGCTGCGTGCATTGTTGAGCACATAGTCAAAGAGGGAAAATGAGAAAATATTCGAGACAGAAAAGAGAGCAGAACTAAGAGGTTAAATGAGCACATAACTGAGAGATAAAGCAAGTACATAGTCAAGAGGGAAAATGAACACATAGCTGAGAGGGAAATTGAGCACATAGTAAAAAAGAAAACCAACATCTACATGATAGGGAAAACAAGTATTCACTCTTGATGGTCAATGAGCACAAAGACAAGAGGGAAAATGAGCACATAGCCAAAGATGAAGCAAGAAGATAGCCAAGAGGAGAACAATTAGATTATAGAGAGGGAAAAAAGGCACCTGGCTAAAGGGAAAATGAGGACATATGCAAGATAGTTTTTTTTTGTTCTTCTTTTGGTTTTCATAGATGGTCCAGGATGAAAACACCTTCCACGTGGTCCCTTCTGGGAGCTGCTACAATGGCAACCATAGGCATCGACTCAGTAAAGTGGTATGTCTCCATCCCAGGATGGGTTTAGCGTGCTGCCTTGATCACGCTTCTGCCTTCCTCCTTCCATTTCTACGCGAACCATTGGCCATGAGTCCAGAGTCAATGGGAGAATACCTCTGACAGAGAGGTAGTCCTGTGCTCACGTAAAAATAGCCCTCGCCCCCCGCAGAACACGCGCCCCAAGATGGAAAAGGAGCACATAGCCTAGAAGAAAAGTGAACACATTGTTGAAAGGGAAAACATGGACATAGAGAAAAGGGAAAATGAGTACACAACCGAGAGGAAAATTGAGCACCTATCAAAGAGGGAATACAAGAACTGAAGCGTGAGGGAAAAAGAGCATGAAGAAAGGAGAAAAAGCAAGCACATAGCCGTGAGATGAAATGAGAACATAGGTTGACATGCACATTTGTGAGAGGGATACGAAGCACATACCCAAAAGGATAAATGAGCATATAGACAAGAGGGACAGCAAACACATAGCAGAGAGGGAAAATAAGCACATTGCTATGGGAGAAATGAAGCACATAGATGAGAGAGATAACGGGAGTATAGGTGAGAGGGAAAATGAACACAGATTTGAGAGAGAAAGCAAGAATATTGCTGAGAGGGGAAAACGAGCACATTGTTCAGAGGGAGAGAGAGCACATAACCCGAAAATAGATAGTGAGAAGGGAAAACAAGCAGAAAGCCGAGAGGGAAAACAAGCACATAGCAGCGATGAAAAGATAAAGTGTAGCCAGCAAGGAACATCAGCACGCAGTCAAGAGAAAAAAATAGCACATAGTTGAGAGGGAAAATGGTGACATAGCCAAGAGTGAAACAAAAAACACAGCCGAGATAAAAAACCAGGACATAGCTATGACGGAAAACAAAAAAACATCACTGAGGAAGTATCAGAGATGGAAAATGAGCACATAGCATGGAGGGAAACTGAGCATATTGCCGACATGGGAAACACGCACATAGTCAAGAGGGAAAATGATCACATAGTCAAGAGGGAAAAATAGCACATTTTACATTAATAAGATGATCAGATATTTGAGAGTGAAAGTGAGCACATAGCTGAGAGGGAAAAGGAGCACATTGTCGAGTTGGAAAATGAGCATGCAGATGAGAGGAAAATCAAGCAAATAGCCAAGAGGGAAAAACAACATGTAACCAAGAGGGAAAGAGAGCACATAGATGAGAGGGAAAAGGAGAACATTGTCAAGAGAGAAATAAAGCACATAGCCAAGATGGGAAAATGAGTGAATGAATGAGAGGGAAAATGTGCACATAGCCGAGAGAGAAAATGGGAATGTAGCTGAGAGAGGAAGGAAGCACATAGTCAAGAGGGAAGACGAGCTCATAGTTGAGAGGGAATACAAGCACATCACCTAGAGGGAAAACAAGGACATAGCCACGAGGGAGAATATACACATAGATGAGAGGGAGATTGAGAATAGAGATGAGAGGAAAAATGAGTGCATAACTGAGAGAGAAAGAGAGCACATAGCTATGAGGGGCGAAAAATAGATAGCCAAGAGGGAAAGCAAGCACATAGCCGAGATGGAAAATGAGTACATATAAGAAAGGAAAGAGATCACATATCTGAAAGGGAAATTAGAACACAGCCAAAAGGGAAGAACATGACATAGACTAGAGGGAAAACAAGAGCATTGTCAAGAGAGAAAGGGAGCATATAGTCAAGAAGGAAAACAAGAACACAGCTAAGAGAGAAAGCAAGCACATAGTGAAGAGAAAAACGAGTACATTAACGAGATGGAAAATGTGAACATAGCCAAGAGATTAGGATGCTTATGTGCCAAGCCCACAGTTTGGTAATGTGGCTGGGTCAATTCATTGCTAAGGAATGTGATTTTAAGTTCTAGGACTTGACCGACATCTACATAAGGATTTGTCTTACCTGCTGATCAATCAACCCTTGCTTGATGCTCTCTTGCATATTGAGGACCTGAGCTCTTCTTTAAATGTAGTGCTATGGAATTAGTACTCTCGAAGGTGAAGTGTATTCCTGATTAGTTTTGGGGTGCATAACACATGCCTGCTTTTTGGTCTTGCGGATTCTCTACCAGATTTGGTTAGCTCAATAGCTAACAATGGGTTATGGGCCCACGCCTCTGGTTAGAGAAGTTTCACGCACGCAACCACTAAGTCAAAAACAGTGAGAGTGCCTTCGCTCTCACCTAACTTCTCCATTTTCAGGTCAACATGAACAGGAGGAGAATGCAACAAGCCTGTACTTTTTTGTCTTGAGAGCTGACATCAGCCTACATCAGCCTACATCTACTCACAACAGCCAATGTGAACAAGGCAAGCATTTGCCTCTCTTCACTATCAGCCTATAGCGGCCTCAAACACAGGTGCATCGGCATCAACAAAACATGCAACAGCTATATGAATTGTAGTTATAGGGAAGGCAGGGTTAGAAGAACCAAGGAATCATTCTCCCATCCTCAAGTTTGGTGGAGAGGGCTTTGTTCTCAAGAAGTGGCACTTTAAAGCCATCATGGATGATAGATACTTGCTAGGATACTTTGAAGGAAGCAACCCAGCACCAACAGGAGAGGGCGCTGACATTGTGGTATGGGTCAAGCTCAACAAAAAGGCTGTTGCCATTTTCCCCTGCTTTCTACAACCCTCGGTCCTGTCACACATCAATGGTTGCAGAGGGGCACCCGTAGCGTATGCCAAACCAAGGTATTTGATTCCTCCTTACATACCAACTGTGTCTTCACTCTACAAGTTATCATGAGCATGAGGCCGAGTGAAGGGGAGGATATCTCTGCCTTTTTGCAAAATTTTGAGACACTCTTCCAACAAGCCACCAGCATGGGGCAGGACTTGAATTCCTATGATAACAATGATTGGAGGGTGGACAGAAGAGTAAGTCTCCTACACCACTGTCTCGGAGTACTTTGTAGAATGGAGCCATGTGTTGTAACAATAGTGCAGCAAACATGGTTGCATTCGCCTCATGAAACAGTGGCATGTTTCGCAATACCTCCTCCTCTGCTTTAGGGAAAACAACAACACCAACAGCATTTTAGGGGATCCAAAGCGCCAAGGACACTGCGGTAACTGTGGTAAGGGTGAAAATTGGGCTCGGGAACGCAGGGGAGAATGAGAGAGGAGATGGGGATAGACGGAGAGAGGAAGTGGTGGGAAGGTTCCCGCTGGCTAGATGGCTGAGTGTGCCTCCAACAAAGGGACTGCAATACTCAGGCCAAGAGCTTACATCCTTGATTTTTGCACAAATGAGCATACCACTTATAAAAATAGAGATTTTATCTCTCTTTCTCCATGCAACAAGGAATTCATAGTCTCCAACGACAAGGTTGAGGCAGCTCAGGATTGGTTATAAGCTGGTCATGGTGGGTTTCAACAGTGTGGAATCAGACCTCAAACTAGAGGGGGTACTCTACTTGCCCTCCTTCACAATAAACCTGCTCTCTGTCTCTAAGATAGTGGACCATGGTATGAAGGTGTTCTTCACAGGAAAAGAAGTCATGATAGTCCCTACTAGAGACATTGACATCTCCTACTCTGCCAAGAAGGTTGTTGCACAGTTCCCTCGCGTTGATGGACTATACGTCTTGCAGACCAAGCTGACATAGTGAATGTTGAATATTTGGCCAAGATTAATGGTGTCGAGAGCAAAAACAGAGAGTCTGGAGACAAAGGGCATGTTGGAGCAATGGAAGCAGTGGCAGTGGAAGGATCGGCAGAAAAACCGCAAGCAAAAATAGTCACCGGGGCTGATCATTCCAGCCAGCACACTTGCACCGAGAACCCGTGGCACAGGCACTATGGGCACCAAACCAACCGGACATTGGTACTGATGGGAACCAAGAGCTGGTGCTCGGGATGGAGCTAGGTGATGAGGCAAAAGGAGTTGAGAAGTTTTGTGAGCCATGCCTACAGGGAAAGACAAAGAAGAAACCTTCTAAGAGCACTGGTACACATGCTCTTGCACCCCTCGACCTCATTCACTCTGATTTGTGTGGTCCCTTTTCATACAGCCCAACGGAGGCAGCAGGTGTTTCTTCATCTGAATTCATGACCATAGTCACAAGGTTTGGATGTACTTTCTCAAGAAGAAAAGTGAGGTGAAGGAAAGTTTCCAATCCTTTGTTGCTGTTGTTGAGCAAAACAGTGCTAAGAAGGTGAAGGCATTCATGAAGGAAAATGGAAGATAGGACAAATCCTGCAGGGAATCGCTTAAGATATAGTGCGTTGAAGACCAGAAAATCACCCCTACTCACCTCAAAGAATGGCGTAGCAGAGAGGATGACCTAGAACCTCCTTGGAATGTCTAGGTGCATGCTCTTTGATGCCAAGCTGCCTCCTAGGTTCTGGGCTGAAGCAGCACGTATGCTGCCTATCTTGTAAATCTCACACCTGTAATAGCTCTACGAAGGAGAGGCAAGAAGAAGTAGACATAGCAGCTGAAGACACCGCAAGAAGCATGGTCAGGCAAGAAGCCGGACGCCTCCTATCTGTAAGACTTGCACTGGCTTTCCCAAGGTCCAGGTCGGTGAGGACCCTGGAAAGCTGGATACAAGAGTGCAAAAGTGTATCTTCATTGGCTACGACACCGCCCACAGAGCTTACAGACTCTAGGAACCAAGAAGCCAAGAAGGTCATCCGCAGCAAAGACGTAGATTTACACAAAATCCGTGGAAGTAAGCGAGAGCTTCTGGAATCTGAGAAAAATCTCTAGGAGGGAGAGTTGCTCAGCTTCCTTGAGGAGGGAGACAAAGCACTAGCACATTGGCATGTGTGTGGGCTGGGTGGTGCAACAGGGAGAGCTGGCAGAATCCAGCTCCAACGCAGGTGACCCTCTTGACCATGAGGAGGATACATCTCCCATCATCAACAAAGAAGCAAACTTACACCATCCACATCAGTAGCAATAGCCAGTAGGTCCAAGGCCCCCTTCACATATCAAAGTACCTTGGCACCATTACGATGAAGATAGGGGTAAATGCAGAGGCTTCAACTACTCATTCTAGGTTCATGAGGAGCCTATGTCTATTGTAGAGGCACTCATACATACTGATAAAGCTGAGAAGGACAAAGCAATATGGAGCGAACACAACTCCATTGAGGAGAATGCGACATGGGTGCTGGTGGACAAAATTTTGGGGCTCATGTGGTGGGGTCCAAGTGGGTGCTGAAAGTGAAAAGGAAACACGATGGAAAAATAGATGAGTATAAGGCCTTGGTAGTGGCAAATGGGTTCTCTCAATGCGTTGGTGCACAGTATGACAAGACCTTTGTTCCTGTTATCACGTTTGCCTCCATCTTATCAACTTTTGCCATCACTGCTCCCAAGAACATGGAAGTCCACCAGACGGATGTCAAGACAACCTTTGTATACGACAAATTTGACAAGGAGGTGCTGAAGGAGGTTCTAGGGGGGGTTGATGCTTGCGAGGACAAGGTGTGCAGATTGGTGAAAGCGCTCTATGGGCTGAAACAAGCGCCAAGACTTGGTTACCAGGAGATGGATACATTCATGGTTAAGGATTCCTTCATGCATTGTAACAACAACCCTAGCAAGTATGTTTATGAGAGAAACAAAGGGACTACGTTGGTTGTCTAGTACTCCCATGACCAGCTTCTCTTCTCTTCTTCAACTGGTCTGCTCGATGATCACAAGACGCAGCTGAGTAGCAGCTTCGATATGAAAAAAATGTTTCCTCTGAACTAATTTCCATCAAGCATGACAGAGAAGCAGGTACCATCAGCCTGAAACAAATAAAATACATTGAATCCATCCTCAAAAACTACAATATGGCAGATTGCAAGCCTGCCAGCACATCTATGAGCTAAGAGTGCAAGCTCTCCACCTCTATGTCCCCATCCAACAAAGATGAGGAAACAAACATGCTAGGCACTCCATATCAGTCTACAGTGGGCAGTCTAAAATATGCCGTGGTCGCCACCTGACTAGATACAACTCATGTTGTTGGGCAGGTGAGCCAGTTTGTGGCCAACCCAGGTCCACCGCATTGGTAGGCTGTGAAGCGCATCATGCGCTGCCTTCATGGGACAAGGCATGTGGGGCTCCACTTTAGAGGCCTTGCTGGATCCACGTCACTTTGTTTCATGTGCTACACCTATGTTGCCCTCGACTTGGCGGCTTTGGGGCTAGAGTTGAAGTCACCAAGTCGGCCTAAGTTGGCATAGACTTTTCCCTCTAGCCACCCCTTTCCAGGTGTTCACCTAGCATGGGTTGTCCTTTTTGAATGGGGGAAAAAGGTGATCAATTGACCTTGGTTGAAAGCTTAGTTTCGACCACTTGATCAAAAAAATTTGACCTCGTGGCAGCCTAAATCAATTGTGCCAGCTTGTCGGGCATGTATGCGCAATCATGTGGACTATCATTGTCTAGCACAGCAAGGATGGTCAACCAAGAGCCACGGATTGAACTCTTAAATTCATGCTCCTATGAGAGTGGGCCAATCACATCAAGAGATGCCACCCTAGCAATATCTTTGAATGGAAAAATTGCAATCTGAATTCATGAAGCATGTATCCATCTCCACGCTTGCATATCCTTACGTGAGGTCATATTCTTTGCATATGGAGAATTGGCGGTCCGCCCACCAGGGACATAAAAAATCCCGGAAGGTCAGTGTTTTCTGTTAGTGTTCACTTCTAGAGACTTGCAGAAACTGCCATAGCAAGAGAGCCAGCCGCCTCTGCTGTGGCTGTAGTGTGACTGAACCCAGCCATCGGCATAGCAGCCTTCCAGCCCCTCCAAGGCAACCTGCCGACCAGGGCTCTGTCCAATTTTTCCAGGGCCACTCCATCTGCCGCCGGCTACCCTGAGTTCTACTGTAGTGCTTGTAGCAACTCCTATTTGGGTGGGAGTGACTGCATGAAGGGCCACTACACTGCAGGGTGGCCCTACCAGCTGCTCGTGCGCTTCTTGGACTGCCTATCCTGGCACTTCTGGACGGGTTCACCGGAGCAGACCCAAAGCTGTTTAGGGCGGGGTCCAATGCATCCAACCTTGCAACAAAGAATGAAGGGGACCTAGACTTGTTTCATCGCTGAATTTCCCACATTTATCTATCAATGGTGAATGAGATGGCATAGAGAGAGGTGATGCAGGGTCTCCAAATAGGGGCCTTAATGTAGTCAAAGAGACCGTGTGGGAAGCATGCATTGTTGGCAAAGCAACACGGCAGCCGTTTGTGGCCAAGGGGACTCGTGCATCAGCAAATTTGGCAGCGGTACACAAAGATGTGTGTGGACCGCTTGAGAGCTACATCGGTAGAGCTTGCTACTTCCTCACCTTCACTGAAGACCACAGTCACAAACTCTACCTTTATCCCATAAATCATATGAGCAAGGTCCTTGAGTGAATGCAGGAGTTTTTCGTAGATGTGGAGTGACAAAGAGAGTTGAAGGTGAAGGCATTCCATAGTGACAACGGTTGTGAATATGGGGGCTGCCTTGGCTCGATGAAGAGCAAGGGGGTTAAGTGGCAAAAAACAACTCCACATTCCCCTTAGCAGAACGGTGTTGTAGAGAGAGCAAATCACAAAATGGTTAACATTATGCAATCCATGATGAGCGATGCTGGTCTTGCACAATGGTATTGGGCGGAGGCCACATTGGACATTGGCGCACATCATGAATTTTACACCAACCAAGCCGTTGAAGGACAAGGAGAGGAAGGTGTGAAAGATGTCACAAGAAGTGTGGAACGGAGGAAGCTAGCGGTGGGTCACCTCCGCACATTTTGTTGTGTTACACATGTAGTGGTCTAGGAATGCGAAGGACAGAGCAAGCTAGAACCGCGTACCCTCTGGTGTATTTTCCTTGGGTATGAGAGTGGAAGCAAGGTGTACCGGCTCTTTGACCCAAGGAGGCAGAAGATAGGGTCGTCACGTCACATTTGACAAGAAACTCCATTGGACGGACAAGGAAGCACGTCTCTCCAAGAGGGGAGAGTGGATGCCACTCCTTGAGGGCAAGATGCTGGAGGACGTGAATGAGGGTGATGTCCTCGCTCTTTCTCTAACTGGAGAGGATAGTCCAAGGGAAGGACAAGCGACAGATTTGAAGCCAGCCAGTTTGGACAAGGAGACTGAAGCAACAGAGCTGGACAAGGAGGTGGGAAGTCGACCAGCGTGTCCAAGATCTCCAAGAGAGAGGGGGCAGGTGCTTAGAAAGGATGGTGCAAAGAGGGGATAATTAGAACAAAACTGCCTCAACAGCCCCGAGCAAGCATCCGTGTGCATAGAAGGACCAAGAGAAACGAGGACGATAAGGACATTTGGACTAAGTTTGCACAGGCAATCTTCATGTAAGAGGATTCAAGATCTATGAAGGAGGCACTGCAGTAGAAGGATTGGGCAAAGTGGGAGGGAGCAATAAGATGTAAGCTCACCTCCCATGAGGAGAACGGTACTTTGGAGGTGGTTGATTGGCCGGAGGGTGAGAAAGCTATTGGCTCAAAGTGGGTCTTCCGGAAGTAGGAATGTGTGGTGTTGTCCAGCACCGAGGCGGAGTATATTGCGCTTGCAATAACTGCAAATGAGGCGCTATGGCTATGGCGATAGCTCATGGAGATTGAGGTGCTGCAAAAGAAGCCAACAGTGCCACACGTTGACAACATGAGCGCAATTAGCATGACAAAGAACCCTGTGCTACATGGGAGGACCAAGAAATTAGAGATATGGCATCATTTTGCACGTGACCTTGTTGCAAAGGGTGATGTGGTGCTTGTGTACTGCGTTATGAAGCACATGCTTGCTGATGCCATGGGGAAGATGCAACCCAAGGACAGGCATGATGCTACCTACATGGAACTTGGCCTTTCCCAAGCCTCTTGAGTTGCAGGTTGAGCATGGACAACTGCCATGGGTGATTCGTAAGGGAAAGATTGTTGGGGGCGTGCACCTCACTTTGGCAGGAGTGAATACAAAAAGGAACACCAAAAATACATACCCAAGTGTCTTAGTGGTTAGGGGTGTTTACCTTTAGAGGCAAGGGCCTGAATCCAAGCCCCACAAGATGAATTTCTGCCCTGCCTCAAGGGAGGTGGAAAATAGGTGCCAGGAAGCCAGCTCAAATTCTGGATATCCTCTCTATGTTTTTGAGAGGCTAGGTGAGGGTCCAGGAAGGTGGCAGACCTTCTAGAAGAGGTAGCTTGGTCTACAAGGCATCTAGAGGTGTCTTGGTCTTCTAGATAGCTTCCCGTCTACTAGAATAAAACTGAGGAATCTAGGACAAGGCAGAATCTTCTAAAGGAGGGAAGGGTTGCCTTCCTAGGTGGGAAAAGGGATAGCCTACCAAGAGACACTCTAGAAGCCATAGATTCTGCTAGGAAGCTAAAAACATGGCATGCTTTGGTGTTCTAGAAAGCTTAGATCAGTGGCTATATAATGCCACTGTTTTGGTGCCTTGATAAGGATTTCATTCCAATTCAATTGAGGAAAAGAATATTGCCACAGTTTTTGACCAATTTTCTGCCATCCTTGGAAACAGTTGCCTAAACCGTTTCAGTGTTTCCAAAAAAAGTTGGTGGTGTGCATCAGCCACTTCTAGGGATCCTCCAGGTTGTACACTAACCCTCAGGACAACAGTTCTCTGACTATGGTGGTGCAAAATATACACATACCATCATCTCTCATACCCTAGCAGGCTTTATTTCAGCCTTTTCTTAGAGCTATATCTCCCAAGGTGTGACACAATTGCATGGTGGACCTTTTGGAACATCTTTCCATCCCCAACTCATGTACTTCACAATGTGTTCCTAAAATCCAAAGGAAATATTCGGATCAGTGAGCAGTGTACAAAATGCAACATGAATGTTTTTACGACATTGTTCATCCACTGAACTGTTTTTTGGAGTGTAGGGAGATGTGGAATGGTTTTCTACACCTATCACTTTGAATTTTGTCACAAGAGTCGTTCTGAAGATAAAGGTGTTGTATGCTGTGATTCATTGAATGAACAAATCCTTTTACGTTAACTTGATCAAGGTAGTGATAAATGCATTATTTGCATGTTTTATCAGTGCCTGTATCAACATGCACTTGGGTGTGGTTCACTTGTGACTAGAAAAAGGGGAAATGGTCATTTTGTACAACATGTTTGTGTGCAGTGGCCCATTAGCCAGCAAGGCACCAGATGCATCAAGTTGCATGAAGTATAGATGCATCCGCCTCCTCGTCTATCTAACCCCCAACAGCAAGTTGAATTTATTCCACGGCACAAACAACATACCAGTCAGCCAAAAAACTTTGTCTAGTGCGTGGAGAGCTACTGTCTCCACACCTTCATGCAACAACAAGTCCTCAAACCTGGTATTCACACCCTCAACATCATGTGTGGCATGCAGTGTGAAGAAAAAAATTCAGTGCAATGAAACATTATGTGATGCTCTAGTATAAAACAACCAGTCATTCATAGGCAAGGCACGTGTCGTGGTAGTATGCCTGTACCCCAATCTCTGACCTGGCGGTTGTGTAATGGCGGGCTGAAGTGGTTGAAGCTCCATGGATGCAGTGCACCCTGGTAATGGGGACATTTAAATCAACTGTTGTGGATAGGTTGCTTTTGTGTACACTCTTTGCATCGACACCAAAACACAGGAAATTGTACTACAGTAAAGGGGCATGAAGACAGGTCCCTGATATAGAAACAGCTGATGAATTGATCATTTTTCCTCCGCCAATTTCTGACTCAAAACCTTTCAATACATCATTCATAGAATGGGGGAATGTATTAAAACCATGAAGTATGAAATTCATGTACTCAGCATATGGTATTATTGATGTGAAAATGGTGTAACTATTATAACTAAACTTAGATATGTTTCATTGTTGCTTGTCAAAACCATTTGTGAATTTCAGTGATATCGCACATATGTAGTTCTTTCCAGATGCCCAATGTGAGTCAGGTTCCATAGTGGAAATGGAGGTCTTGGTACAATTAGGAATGGTCAACTGATTAAAGATTTTTTTTTGTGATGCATTCCTTAGAATTTTTATTGTATTTTTATTCTTAGCATTCACATCTCCAAAATATGCATTAATGTAATTGAAAATTATTTAAAGGGTACAAGTGGATTCAACAAACTATTCCAGTTGGGATCCACGTACTCAAGAGGTTTATCTTTATTCAAATGATTTGGATGAGTTGGGTTCCTGTTGTTGGATTTTTATTTAGTCAAAGCATTACCCTTGAGTATATAGGCAGTGAGGTGATCTCATCAGAGTTTAACATGATCTACAAAATTGTACACCACACCTGAATGATTCATTACCCGAAAGTCCCAAGAGAAGAGAATTTGTAGAGGATCAGCAAACTACTGTGCTTGCCCATGAAATACATGTTTATTGGGCTTGCACAAGAGATATGGCTTTCTTGCACTCGATACCAATTTTTGCATCCAATACTAGTAAGTGCCTCTAGAATAAATTTTAATTTTGAATTAGGTGATTATACAGGTCCTCACGTAACCAATACTTTGGTTTTTTTTGGGTTTATTCTTCTCAATTTTTACCTCCTAATGTGATCTCAAATCACTGATCCATTTGTTTGTGTTTGTCATTGGTAAATTTTCTTGAAAGTCCAAAATAGGACAAGTGTGTATTGTGTGATGAATTCTGTCATTCCATGGTAAAGATGGAAGAATTTGAGAACAGATTTACAACTGCGATGAATGGCATGGAGCATAGCTCAATTTTTTGGCATAATACTAGTACAATACGTGGAAGAAGGGAATGCCACTGTTGAATTCAAGGAACGTCTTTTAAGTATGAGACAAAAAAATTCAAGAATTGTCATTAAAAATTTCTAGTGCCATCAAGGAGTGGACACTCGGATGGCTATAGGAATATGGAAAAGAAAGCCATGCATTGATTCTATTGACTTGTATATGCTACAAACGTCTCATCTTTGACATCAGAGCTTTGAGGAGAAAAATGACAAAATCTTTGAGGAGAAAAATGACAAAAGAACATTCATTCCCACCTTAGCGCAGCTGTGGAACATGAATTTTACAGACATGGAGCAGGCTTGCATGAAGGTATGAAAAATGAGGGGCGATACGGGAGTATGTTCTAGCCAATCTTTTGGAATTATTACTATTTTGTCTCATAATCCATGGATTTGTGACTTCTTTGAGCTTGTTTAGGCTTTAATGATACCAATTTTAAGTCATGAATTAGACCTTACGAGCAAGAGAGGATTCTTTAGGATGTTAGTAGGACAAAATGATGTTCGTTAATCCATAGGCATGACTGGAGGAGTTAGGAAACTAGATGTTTATTTCATTTGTGGTGCATCCAAATCTCCATTCTTTTTTTTTGTCCCAGACATACACAAGTCCCTAGACTCCACAGGGAACTATTCCTTTCCAGAGACTTGTAACGCACTGCCCTTCAACCTCAAGATTTTTACAAAGTTCAGCCAATGGGATGTTGACCATCTGGCCAGATCTTTCATGTTCTGTTACCAAAGGCTCTGACAACTGCAGCCACTTTCTAGAATTGTTTACCGAATCATCATGATGTGCATTGATGTTCTGAAAATGTTTTGTTGAATTCTTAATGGAACTAGACACTTATAAAACCTTGCCTCAATATTCTCAAAACCCCCTGACTTCTTGGTGGAGTTTTTTTAAGCAACCATTCACGATGCAAAACTGCAGATATATTTTGGCTCAAGTACCAAACATCCAAGATATTCCTAACTGTGATTCTGCGCATTGCATGAATACACTCAAATTGTTTCACACTTGTCATCAAAGTACGTTCACTGCTTAGTACGATTTATCCACTTTTTAAACTCTTCGAATCGTCTATTGCTATGCACTTCGTCCTTGTGAACCACCCAACGTCTGGTACGTGCAACACTCGGTGCCAAAGTGCAATGATAGTGGAGGGGCAGTTTACAATTAACTACAAGATCAAACCTGCGGAAAAGTATTCAGCACATCTCAACCATTCAGAAGCTTGAAAACCTCACAATGACAATGGTGAATGGAGCGAGTGCACTCGGTGACAGCTGGCAGTAACTGGAAAAGACTCCGGTGATGGTGGATTTATGACAAGAAAAACAACAAGAAAAAATGGCACACCATCAACAATCCCAAGAGCTAACCTGGAGACCCACCCCTTCGACTCAATGAACCAAGCACCGCAAATGTTGCCCGTTGGGTCAAAACATGTTGTTATGGGAGGCACTGACTGACAGGCTTGCATCAACAAAGAATTGTATTCAAAGATCTCAGCACTCAAGAACCTCAACGCCCATATGCTCCAGCAACTGAAAACAACAATGAAGGAGCTACAAAAGTTGTGCCTAAGAATCTTCAACTCTTGATTGAACACAAAATTTGACCAGTGCTTTCCAAACCCTACAATCGTACAAAATCAAAGGGACCAATAGTTAGGATTTGGCTAACAATTTTTGTGGTATACTTCACCAATGTTGGGGTCAACAACAACTGGGTAAAAAATGAATCAGCAGCCTAGATTTACATGGCACCGCTTCAACTTGGTGGTCTGATCTAAAAGTTATCCGACGACGACGGGAGACTGGTGGAGCTTGATCAATGGCTCATTTAAGCACTCTCACATCTTGGACCACCTGCAATCTACCTCTTGAGCAGATCAATTCGATGAGCACAACTCTTTGAATCCACCTGAGATCTGGAATGAAATTTCTTGTGACACACTTGTTTACTTTGGAAAGATGAACAAAAAGTATGTCGCATAGTACAGGCTTCAACGCATACCTCAGCAGTCTAACGTGGCAGAGTACATGCAGATTGTTTTTGTAAAACTGTCACTGGTAGCAACAGTGCCTCCAAATAACTCGGTTTCTTTTGTAACGTTGGCCACAAGCAAGAGATCTGGTGAGCAATCACCATGTTTGGCATTCAAGAAGGCCTTCTGTGAATAATAAAAGTAGTCGATCATATCCACAGTACCAAATACAATGCTTGGATGCACAAATGGAATAGCTCACGACCCCAAAGCCAAAACCCTTATTGTGGCACAGGGAATTCCCAGTTGAATGGAACATCCTCTTTGATGGAGATTGACAACTTTGATACAAGAAATCAATGGTTCTACTATACTTGCTCGAAATGGGGGTACATCTTGAGCATCTTTCAGAAATGGCAGCGATTGGACAAAGAAGGGGGGGTGCCATAGAGAAAAAATAGAATTCAGAAAACTGCAAGGGGAAAGAGTAGAGGGCATAGTTCTTGACCGTGTAAAACAATCTTTGCCAACAGATTGCCCATCTGAGTGGCTCATATAATTACAAACCAAGGTTTATTAGATTGGAAATTTTGAATACGGGTACAAAGACGACAGCAAATTGCAAGTTTTGACTTGTGGTACTGCTATAATTATAACTGAGAGTTCTTGAAAATTCGTAGAATGGTACTGGCACTACTGGATGCAGGAGATTCCCAAACCGTTGTGAGGAGAGACATGGTGTAGAAGTTGGGTTTGCAGACCAAACAATGGGTTTTCAACATTTATGCGCAATCACCCCAAATGTACAAACTCCATAATGTGTGTACATGAATTAAACCAATGGTGAGAAACCTTCTAGGAAGATTTCCTAGAAAATTTACAAACTTTCCGAGAAATTTCAACTTGGAATCATGTTTGTGGTTAGTTTTATGTGCATGACCACGAGAATGTCTTTGATCTTTCTTGAGAAATACATGCCCAGAAAATTTCTTCTAATTTACATATTCTAATCTAGACATTCTACAATATATTTGGAAACTCTCTTTCAATTATATTGGTTTGCATTGTGAAATACGTTTTTCTTTTCTAAACTTTAGGATACATTAATAATTAGACGGCTAACATTGAGTTTTCCTTATTTTGAAATTGCTAAAATCCTGGTTGAGGGGTGTTTCAATGCCCAAGCGGAAGGTCAGAAGGTTGCAAGCCATGTCTTTTTGTTGTCGCTCAAGCGTCATCCCCACCTCCCCTCCCCCCAGAACAAAATGAATATAAAAGGTGCATTGGGGAGTGTGTCCGGCTGTAACGGGCTGAGTCTCCAGCTCCTGCTCTGAAGTCGTCGTCGGAGTTCGCAGAATGGCGTTCTCAGTCCGCGTCAGGGGTTTACCCCCTTCGCAAGACTGAGGGGCAATCGTCATCAACGACCCAGAGCAGGGAGACTCGAATATTTCGAGTCTCCGGAGGCCCATTTCCGTTTTTAACCAAACCCCTGATTTTGGGACCCAAACCGGGGGTTTTTACCTTGAACTCGTGTGTTCACACGAGTTATTTTATTCGTTTTATGTCAAAGTTTGTTGTAAACGAACTTCGATTCACGTTTTGTCGTTCTGGCGCGAAATCGTCGCGTGCGAGGCACGCTGGCGATTTTGCGCCAGTCATTTTGTCCTCACCCTCGCTCCCCCTATCCCTCGTCCTCTCTTCCTCGTTTGCAAGGAGGGCGAGGGGGGGCGAGGGCACGAGACCACAAGGCCTCGCCCTCGAGGCCCTTGTGGCCTCTCAGCCGCCGATCGGGCTGAGGCCGCGATCGGCGGCTGGTGGCTGGCCGGCCGGTGGCCGGCTGGTCACTTGGCCGACCGCCGGCCGTCCAGCCGGTCGGCAGCGAGCTGGTCGGCGGCCAGCGAAGTGCTGGCCGCCGGCCAGCCCTCGCTGACGCGAGGGGTGGTGCGCAACCACCCCTCGCTTCAGCGAGGAGGGAGGGCAGAACGGGCCCTCCCGCTACATTCCTCCCCACTTATTATGAACCGTCCCGGTTCATGAACAACAAGTAGGATTGTCAGTGAGTGAGTCATCAACATTGTGAAAGAGAATTAACAATTTCAATCACCAGCTAAACATGAACACGTGCATGGTACTTAGACCTAAGCTGTAGCTGGTAGGCCAGCACGGCTAGCGGCCTCCCCCCTTTAGGCTGGAGCGTCCGCGCGACAACCATGTTGGGCGTCCCCAACCTCCTATGGTCGCTATCCATGAATGCTGCCCTGTGGGAATGTTGTTCACTTTTCCTGCGTTCAGGTGGTACCTCCTGCCACGCGTCAATCTGTGCGAGTTGCAAGCTCGCTCCAGTACTCGTTGACCACCCCTATGGGCAACCGAGATTCGGGCTGCCATGAATTATGTTCAGGTCCACAACCGACCCAATGAACGAGGTACTTCCTGACAACGCGCGACCGAAGAGTACGCTCTCGGTGCTGGAGTAGGCGAAGGACCTCATATTGGCCGTCGGCAGCTAAGACTGCTGGCGGTGGCTGAACGGTTCCTTCTGCCATGTATAGAGCCAGTAGGCTCACATGAAAAACGTCATGTATCTTCATACTCGGCGGAAGTAGCAATCGGTATGCCACTGGCCCGATGCGTGCCACTATGGGAAACGACCCAATCCACTTTGGTAGAAGTTTTCTCGCCCCTGGCGACTTCAGCCGAAGGTTTTTAGTGCTAAGCAGCACTTTGTCACCGATGTCAAACGAGACCTCCCGGCAACCTTTGTCGGCATATGCCTTTTGTCGCTGCCGAGCTGCTTGAAGGTGACCCTTCGCCTCCTGTAACAAGGAGTCGATGCGCTCCACAAAGGCTTGAGCGGAAGGAACCTACCCTCCTGTACTCCCACTCTTCACCAATGAAGAGGGTACCACTGGATGCTGACCACTGTTCAACACAAACGGTGTGAACTGTGTGGACTCGTTCACCGAGTTGTTCACCGCAAACTCTACCGGTGCTAGGAATTTGTCCCAATCATGCAGGGCAGGGTCCACGTACATGCGGAGCATCTGCTCCAAGGTGTGATTCATGCGCTCTGTTTGTCCATCCGTTTGAGGGTGAAACGCTATTGACATTTGCGACTCGCTGCCGAAGTACTCGTGCATTTGTTGCCAGAATTTACTGGCAAATTTTTGATCTCGATCGGAGATAATGCGCAACGGCAAGCCGTGGTACTTTACGATACCCTCAAAGAAGAGACGAGCGGTCTCCTCTGTGTTCACATCAGTGGTTGTAGGAATGAAGTGTGTCATCTTCGTCAAAAGATCCACAACCACTAGTATTGCATCATGGCCACGGGCCGTGTCCGGAAGACCAGTAATGAAGTCCATGCTGACGCACTCCCATGGAGTCCCAGGAATGGGAAGCTGCTGGAGGAGTCCAGCAGGCTTCTTGTTACTAGCCTTATTCCGAAGACATGGGTCGCATGTCATGCAATACTTACGGACATCGACACTCCACCCTGGCCACCAATAGTGGTCCGAGAGTGCCTGTCCGGTCTTTCGGGGTCCCACGTGACCTGCGACCGGCAAGTCGTGGAACTGGGAGATAACCTTTGCTCGAAGGTCTCCCGAGTTTTGCACAACAACTTGTTCTCTGTGCCAGAAGATTCCTGCGGCCTCCACGAAGCCGTACTTGTCCAGATTTTGAGAGTCTTGAAATCAAGAATCCACACAGTATCCCATCCAGATCCTGTTTACAAAACCGTTGTAATGGATAATCTCTCGTGGTGGTTGACGCAGAGGTGCAAGGGAATCTAGTGGTTGTACGGTTGCTCTTGGAATGGCCATAAAACACCCACTAACCTCGGTGGTTGCTTTAATTTCCACAGGCTGTTGGCTTAGTGGGTCGGCCACATTGATGCGTCCTGGCCGATATTCTCATGTGAACGAGAATCGACTTAGGTATTCACTCCAACGCGCCTGTCGTCTTGACAGGTTCGGTTGCGTTTGGAAAAACACCAATAGATTATGGTCGGTCACGACCGTCACACCCCCTTCAGCACCCTCAAGGTAGCAACGCCACATCTTGAAAGCGTGTACTACCGCAAGGAGCTCTTTATCCCCAATCGTGTACCGTGTTTCTACGGGTATGAGCTTCCGGCTCTCATACGCAACTGGGTGACCGTTTTGCATGAGGACGGCTCCAAGTCCAACTACCGACGCATCACATCAAACCTCCCACGGTTGCGATGGATCCGGAAGAGCTAAGACGGGCGCCGTGGAGAGAAGCTCTTTGACTTTGAGAAAAGCGTTCTCGCAATCAAATGTCCATTCCCAACACACGTCTTTTCGCGTGAGCCTGGTTAGCGGTGCTACCAGGGTCGAATACCCTTGCATAAACCGTCAAAAGTAGTTTGCAAGGCCGAGGAAAGACTGAATCTGCCCAACATTTTCGGGGCGTGGCCAGTCCATAACGGCTTGGACTTTTCGTGGTTCGACACGGATGCCGTCCTTCCCGACGATGTGTCCAAGGTACTCGAGCTCATCTTGTGCAAACTTGCACTTGCTCACTCCCGCATAGAACTTCTGTTCCCGAAGGATTGTGAGAACTTTGCGCGGATGTTCTATGTGCTCTTCCATTGATTTGGAGAAAAACAGGATGTCATCCAGGTAAACTAAGACAAACTGTCCGAGTTGCTTGGCGAACGTTCAGTTCATTTCTCCTTGGAAAGTTGCCCGGGCATTTGTAAGCCCGAAGCACAACAGTCGGAACTGATAGTGTCCCATGTGTGTTCGAAACGCGGTTTTTGGCACATCATCTTTTGTGATGCGGATTTGATGGTACCCTTGAGACAAATCCAAGGACGAAAATACTTTTGCGCCTTGGAGTTGGTCAAAAAGGTCCTCAATTCGCGGTAAGGGGAATCGATTTTTCACCGCCAGCTTGTTCAATGCCCGGTAATCTACGCACATGCGTAAACCACCATCCTTTTTGTTCACAAAAAGGATCGGCGCACCTCACGGCGAGCTACTTGGCTCGATCCATCCTTTTGCAAGGTACTCTTTGATTTGGCGTTTGGCCTCTCGCCTTTCTGCTGGACTAAGGCGATACATGGGTCTGAATGGAGGAGTCGCCTCCGGTTGCAGCGGAATCGAATGGCCCATGTGTCTTCCTGGTGGAAGCCCAGCCGGTGGGTCTTGGAATACATCCGAGAACTCCGCCAATAGAGATCTGATCTCTTGTGGCGTGTCTTCCGTGACGTCATCCTCTACTTTCTGTAGCTGAGCGAAGAAGTATCGACAACCTTGTCGAATACGTCTCTTCACCTGCATTGCAGACAAGCTGGCATGGACTTTGAGTCGGTTCGGTGATAATTCCGTACTCGAAATCAACATAAAGCGGCGTTTTCCTTTTTGGAGGATCAAACGCTTTGATTCAAAGCACATTAGAGCCTTGTTTTCACGGAGCCAGCGATTGCCTAGCACCACGTCAAACGGGTCAAGAAGGTTGAGTACCTTCAACGTGACAGTCTGTGTGTACCCTTGAATACAAATTTTTGCTTTACAAGTTCCGATTACGGGTACCATACGGTTGTCACTGACAACAACTGCGCCATTCGATGGCTCGTACTTCAGGCCAACCTGATGGGTAAAGCCAAGGCTAACAAAAGAGTCGTCCCCTCCAGTGTCAGCAAGTACGTTCAGGGGAGCACTAGCTAGGTGTCCTTTGAACTGCATTGTCATGTTGCCTCCACTCTTCCGAGTGAACAGACTCGACGACGGTAAGCCGAGTTTGTGATAAACACGGAATCTGTACGACGGGCGTCGCAACTCCCATGATTCACCCACTCGAGTCCACATCTTGTGGGCACGTGTGAATTCGGCCAGCACCTTCCAGTCTTTAAATTTCACTGGGTCAAAATCGTCGACTAAAGGTACTGCGAATGTGATTGAGCTCATCGCTTTGAGGGCGTTTGCTTCAATCACTGCGTTACACAACTCTTGCACAGTGGTTGGTGTCGCCACCACTAAGCAGGTTCGGTCATACATCTCATTTGGTGGTGCAATATTCAGTGGGCAATGTCGATCAGCAAGTGCACAATGAGGTTGCATGAGAGGGGAGAAGACAACAGAGAAATTTGAACTCGTCAAAAAGTCAAATTGTTTAACATCCTTGTCAGAAAACATGAACTCACACTCGTGATCCAGTTTTACCTCTGAGTGGTTCCCAATGACGTCACTCAGGGGTGGAGAAAACCCGCCCCATGGCCCTGTCCGTTACCACGGCCGGGCCCATTGCCGCGACCGCGACCCTGTCCATGGCCTTGTCCGCGGCCTCCTCCTGCACCATCCCCACGAGGTGCTGCTGCTGTAGCTAGCGCTGCGGCCTCTTGACCACCAGCAGCCTCTGGGCACTGAGCCCTAAAGTGGCCCGGCTGCATGCAGTTGTGGCAGAGCCCTTCGCGAAAGGCTGCGTTGCGACGCTCACAAGCCGCCCGCAGCTCGTCATTCTCGCGGCTCCGCTTGTTGTTTGGACCCTTGTGTCCACCAGCCTTCTTTGCTGGAGGATTTGTAGGCTGCTTGCCCTTGGCCCCGCCTCGCTGTCTGGTTGACCCACCAGCCCCCGCAGCGTCCACGCGCATGTCGCACCCCTGATGTGCACGCGCGTTCGGCCGTGCATCAGAGAAGTGTATCAGGTCCGCCGAATACACTTCGCTCATGTAGTCGCGCAACACCCTCCAGCTTGTCCAAGCTTGGCCAGTGGCTATTGTGGTGGTCTTGTCCTTCAGCTTCTCGCTGGTGAGACCATCACGCAAGTACTTCAGCAGCATGCACTCCGGGTACTTGAACGTCTGAGTTCCATCGCCCTCGGTGAAGCTTTTGGCTTTCTCCACGAGTGCGGTGAACTCGCTCAAGTAGGATTCGAGCGAGCTGCCCAGCTGCCTGAAGTCCTTGATCTTGTGGAAGGCGCGCTGCGCCTCCTCACATTGGGTGCACTTCTTGCGCATGATCGCGCAGAAAGTCTCCCATGGCATGGGCTACCACTCGAGGTGCGGCTGCTGTGCGGTCCACTCCTTGACCACGTACTTGAAGAGTTTGTCTTCAAGCCGCGTCGTGGCAAGGTCGTCCCATTGGTTGAGTGGAGCCTTGTGGACACGTAGAACGTGCTCCATGCGGTTCAGCCAGTCGGTCAACTTCACGCCCTTCCGGAAGATCTCTACACTATGGAGGAAGGACGTGTTCATGACCGACCCCGAGGTCGTCGAGGTAGGCAAGTCGTTGCTGCCACTGGCAGTGACATCCGCAGCTGCAGCACGCTGCGCTTGCTAGTGCATCCGCACCTCGGTCATGCTCTGCAACGCCTTGTCGAGGTCGTTGCATTGGCGGCTTGCCTCATGGGCGGCCAGGCGTTGCAGCTGGCGATCAAGGTCATGGTCCGTGATGCTCTGCCCGACGTGGGCTAACAGGTTGGCGAACACGAACTCGGCGATAGCCTCCAGGGCTTCACGTTGTCCGTGCACCCTTACCCATTGCAAGAGGGTACGGTTCACGTACACGCCTCCAAGGAGTCCCACCTTTCGGAGGAGACTGTCGTCGGCGACGACGCTCGAGTGGGCGCTGCCTTGCCCCATTGCGGCCGCATCGTAGGAAGGAGGGTCCGCCCCCATTCCTCCAAGTGGTTCCGTATCTCCACCACCGGTGGTG
This sequence comes from Penium margaritaceum, assembly GCA_023375785.1. Taxonomy (NCBI): domain Eukaryota; kingdom Viridiplantae; phylum Streptophyta; class Zygnematophyceae; order Desmidiales; family Peniaceae; genus Penium; species Penium margaritaceum. The sequence continues at coordinate 55,517 of SZWC01007049.1, forward strand.
GTCTTGAGTCGGCCAGCAGCCTCGGCAGCAAACTCTGCGAGCCTACGACGGAAATCGCGAATTGCCTTTGCGGCGACGTCGTCCGGCTCGTTCTCGCCGGAACTTCCCGTGTGGCTGCTTTCAACGCCCTTGCTGCTCTCGGCAGTCTCGCTGCCGTCGGCAGCTTCAGGCGATGCGGCGGGTGTCTTGCCCTTCTCGAGAAATCGGCTCGTGTTAGTTGCACGACGATGGCGATGGTCGCGATCCTCGTCGCCTTTGCCATCGTCGACGTTGTGCTCTTCGTCGGGGTATCCCCCTGGGAGATCCTCCTCCATGGCATCGTCCGTCGCGTGGTGGTCGCCCACGTGCGCGTCGACGTGCTTGTCGAGCACCCTTTTTGCCTCCGCACGCTGCTCGGTATCGCCGAGGTTGGCGTCAATTGCCTTCGGCGGTAGGGTTGCCCTTGGCGGTACGGTTGCCTTTGGGTTGGCAACCGTGCTCGCTGCGGCGGGTCCCAAAACTTGGAGTCCGCCAAGAGCTCGTGGTGAGGCCGTCGCCACCTTGCCCTTGTTGGTCCTAGACGGTCCGGCACTTGCCATCTCGTCGCTCGTGCAACTAGCACGTGAAGACCGTTGTGAGGATCACCCCACCACTTTAAGGAGGAATTGCCTCCTAAAGTCGCGCTCTCACGATCGGTGAGACAATTATAACTTTAATCTCTACTTTCCTAGGCCGCCACGTCGGCACAAGGTCGTGGATTTTGGAACTAGACTTCCTAAGCCGTGACTCACGGTGATTGGCACGCACTAGTACCTAGGAAAACAGAAATTTCCAAGACAATAGAAAAAGGAAGAAATGTGAGTGTCACCCACAAAGCAAAAGCAAAGAGTGACAAAGAGAATTCTAACAATTCCTACCAAGTCTTCCACTCTTTCTTCTACTTCTTGTCTTCCTCTTGTCTTCTTGTCCTTCTTGGTCTTCTCTTCACGCTCCTTGACGCCTCTTGCGTTCTTGGGCGGCGTTTCCCTTGAGCCGGCGGCGTTGGCGAGCTGTCAAAGATCTTCAAGGTGTCAATTTCCTTCTTTTAAGGGTGCTCTCAGGCCGTGAGAGTCCCTCAGCTTGGGAAGGGGCGCTGTCCCAATTTTTTTGGATGAAGGGATTTTGAGGGAGCCTTGAGAACGAGGAGGGTTTTGTGGTTTTAGAGGGTGGAAACTCCCCAACCCGCCCCACAAAAATCTTCCTAGCCCCCTGGAAGTGAAGAGAGGCTGGAAGGAAGAGTCACCACAAAGTACAACGTTTTTCAAGCTCTGTAACGCAATTTAAGGTGCTTCAATCCGTGAAGTGTAGACGCCGTAGTCCCTTCTAGCGTTTCTGCTTGCAGCTGCCAGCGGTCTTTTATCTATGACGTAGCCGCCATTTCCGTCGAACCCTTGGTCGCGAGGGTCCTCTCGCTATGAGAACCACTGTAATGGGCTGAGTCTCCAGCGCTTGCTCTGAAGTCGTCGTCGGAGTTCACAGAATGGCGTTCTCAGTCCGCGTCAGGGGTTTACCCCCTTCGCAAGACTGAGGGGCAATCGTCATCAACGACCCAGAGCAGGGAGACTCGAGTATTTCGAGTCTCTGGAGGCCCATTTCCGTTTTTAACCAAACCCCTGGTTTTGGGACCCAAACCGGGGGTTTTTACCTTGAACTCGTGTGTTTGCACAAGTTCTTTTGTTCGTTTTATGTCGAAGTTCGTCGTAAACAAACTTCGATTCACGTTTTGTCATTCTGGCGCGAAATCGTCACGTGCGAGGGACGCTGGCGATTTCGCGCCAGTCATTTCGTCCTCATCCTTGCTCCCCCTATCCCTCGTCCTCTCTTGCTTGTTTGTAAGGAGGGCGAGGGGGGGCGAGTGCACGAGGCCACGAGGCCTCGCCCCTGAGGCCCTCGTGGCCTCTCAGCCGCCGATCGGGCTGAGGCTGCAATCGGCGGCTGGTGGCTGGCCGGCCGGTGGCCGGCCGGTCACTTGGCCGGCCGCCGGCCGTCTAGCCGGCCGGCAGCGAGCTGGCCGGCGGCCAGCGAAGTGCTGGCCGCCGGCCAGCCCTCGCTGACGCGAGGGGTGGTGCGCAACCACCCCTCGCTTCAGCAAGGAGGGAGGGCCGAACCGGCCCTCCCGCTACACCGGCCTTCGGCTGATTTCATATACTTGTCTTTTTATGCACTAATGTACAATTTTGTGTGTTTGCATGATACAGTCC